>JAAMXV010000515.1:0-27398 GCA_019693495.1 Axilococcus clingmanii
TGACAAGGAGACATCCACATTCTTTCAGAAGGATGGCTCGCTCGCAGCGATATTGAACATGCACAGCCACCAACAGAAGACTGGACCAGGAGGCACCACAGTAGAACAGCTGGACTTTGCCATAGAAGAGGCCAAGGAGGCTGCAACAGACCCTCCCAAGGATTTCCAATGGTTAAAGCCAGCAAAGGCATTTGCAAAGCCTGCATTGAAGGCATTGACTAATCAGATGGTGCGAGAAGCAGTGGAAGCTGACCGAGAAGCCAGAGGATTGAAAAAAGCAACAAGGAAATTTTGGCAGGATAATGAGAAGCCAGATTGGTGGCCTTTAGCAGAATTTGATGCTGCCAGTTTTAAGGCAGCTTCAGTGGATAATATGCAGAAATTGTATTCGGCAGCACAAAAGGTTCTTGCAGCCATTCATAACGTCGATTTAAAAGACACATTGTAAAAGAACAGGCCAATAATTATTCTGTTGGTTTCCAGATGTTGAGAATTCGACGAGTTGTTTCAACCACCTCTGCAGGGACAGCGTTGATGATGCCGCTTAAGTCGTCCTCAGTGCAACGGATGTTGCAGTCACCGTCCCTTACACACTCAAACTCGATGGCGTCGCTGAAAGTTCCATAGTCAAGCTCACACTCGACATCCTCATCTCCGAAAAGATCACTGTCGAGATCACACTTGAGCTGATACTCTCCGATTTGGCTGTTGTTTTCGTGTCCAATAGGGGGAAGGTTGTTAAGAAAGGTCAGCAATGATTCATGCAAACAAGGGACACCAGCGATTACTCACCACTCAACTGAGCCAGAGGGGGAAAATTGATAAAAGGTCAGAAGTGACGCACGCAATCAAGCGACATCGGCAATTACTTACTTTCGTCATCGTCCCATTGATTACCAAAGTTTCCAGACAGGATGCCGCTGCACTCGTCAGGGACGGGTCCAGGCGAAATAGAACAGTTGCTTTGTAATAAGTTTCTGTTTGCGAGGCATGAAGTGCCAGCTAAGACCAGCAAGAGCAAGCTATTTACAGTGATAACCTTCATTTTGTAAATCAAAACAAAGTATGCTCGAATTGCGCATACGACATTACATAGTATTCGGCCTCGGACTTGGAGAGTCCTTGTCCGAGGTCTAGGACGACCTCTGCCTTCCAAATGGGGCACACAGATCTGTGAGAAATGGAAAAAAATGCATGTATTCTCTTCAAGACCCTTGCAACCTTTCAATACATTTGTACTACTCAATTTTGAGTCATTCTTACTCTGTTGGCTTCCAAATGTCCAGAATACGTCGGGTTGTATCATAAACAAAAGTTGGCACAGCATCCACGACATCTGCCAAGTCATTCTCATTGCATTGAATATTGCAGTCAGCATCCCTCACACAGCTGAATTCTATTGCATTGCTGAAAGTTCCATAATCAAGCTCACAGTTTACCTCCTCATCTCCAAGCAGGTCACTGTCGAGATCGCACTTGAGCTGATACTCTCCAATGTGGCATTCGACTGCAGAGGGACGGTAGCTACCTTAGCAAAAGGAAAACGCGTTAAATTATTGTTAAGGACGTACTTTCATCATCATCCCACTGATTGCCTAGGTTTCCAGCCAAAATCCCGCTGCATTCTGGTGGGACAGGTCCAGGAGAGTTTGAGCAATTGCTCTGGAGGAGGGTCCTACCGGTGGTTGCGAAGCACCCGGAAACAACAAGAGCGAGACATAGGAGCAGAAAATTTACAACCTTCATATTGAACAGCTTGAAATATATAATCTACCTGCAATTACTCACGGGTTTATAGAAAATCGAGGACCGCTGGATATGGAGACGCAGTCCAAGGGAATCGCCAGAGACGCTGGAAAGAAGAGGACCTTTCATCAAACCCAATGTGACAATAATTGGTTTTGATCCCTTTTTAAACCTCGTACAATGGATGCAATTAATAATATTTATACGTCGATTCCAGTTTCAGTTGAAGAGTACTTCCTCGTTTTAAGCGATCACTTGTTGTCTGGATTGTTCGTAGTAGGAGCCGTTGCTGTCGGTAAGTACTCTCAAGATAGCTCATGATTCTCTTGAAAAATATGACGTACCACAAATATCGTTCAGGTTGGTTGGTATTGTATGCCGTGGTTTTGAGGCGTCTTCCACCTGTTAGAGAGGCTCTTGGCTTGAAGCCTCCAGACAAGCCAACAAGAGAAGAATTGAAAGATGAGATAGATGCCTTGAAAGAAGGCCACAAATCCATGATGATACATAATAGGCCGTATATTGTGCGGCCACGAAATAAATAAACTTAACACTGAGGTTCAGACAACCTTCGGAAGACAGACGTCCAAGTTTTGCCATTATTTCTCTTAACTTTCTTCCCTTCTTCAGTCACTTCGGCTAAGAGAGCTGCTGCAGGGTCATTCTTTAATTCTTCTTCGCTGACTTGCTCGAAGAGTGGATGTGATGCTGTCTTCTCCTTCATCCATATTCCCACATCTTCTACATCAGTGCATGTGTACAGGCACCCTCCAGGTGCCAGGAGATATGCATACTCATCCAGCAATGTTCTTTGAATAATTCTACGCCTGTGATTTTGAGTCTTGAAATGCGGATCTGGGAACAAGAAGAAGAGTTTCTCCAGCTGGCCCTTCCTGAAGTAATTTGGGAGGCAGCGCATCGCGTTGGTGCGGATTGCCGTTGCATTTAAATATTTTCCTGGATGTAAATCCCTCAATGCTACTATCTTTTCTTTGACATATTCGCAGACTTTATCTCTGAGCTCCATTCCAACAATCACTTTGTCAGGGAATAACTCAGCAAGAGCAATTGTCATACCGCCAAAACCACAACCTACATCTGCAAACTGAACCAATGGGGGGTTGGATGGATCGGAGCGAGCATATAATTCTGGGAAATGTTCTCTCCAGTCATATGTTTCTGGTGAGATTGGAACTGGGAAGTGGGACTCGTTGAGAGGATTACTGTGAGCTCTCTGACGATAGAGGGCCTTCTTCGGTAGCTTGGTCGGCGGTCGGTCATCCTGAAGCTGTGTGGCGACGTTTGCAAATAAGTGACATCGACACGCACATTATAATTATTATTCAGCGCTATCCACTTACGGCAATTTCAACGCTTCCCCTTTTACACTTCGTACCCATAACTTTCGGGCCAAAGAGAGTAGGCCCAGTTTGAGGGGAATCGGCAGTCAAGATGGATGAAGCATTGACCCATTCACATGCATCAAGTAATTTGCTCTGATGAGTAGCATCGGCTAGTCGCGAGCTGTACCGAAACTGCGGCGACCGCAGAGTGACGTGGCGTAGTGGCTGCCCACTGACTCATAAATTCTGCTAGCAGCCACACATCGCACTCCTGAATAAAATTTCTAAAATTTGTGACCTATTGATCATCTTGCAAGCGACTACTAAGATCGACATGGAGAACGGCAAGGTGAGTTTGTAATTGTTCAGTGCTGGCTGGGAGAGTCTCATTGTCCATGGTTGTTTAAATTTCTTTCTTATTTACGTTCTACATAAGTATAGCGAAAGTATCAAGTATTTGTTTGCTTGGGTCGGGGTACTTGTGTGTCATCCATGCTTTCGACTTACGAAACCTTACATGTTCTCGCAGCTGCACTACCCTTCCTCTCACGACAACAGTGCACATTGGACTACAAATAGTGGTGCGCCAGTCTGGAATAATAACAACTCGCTAACCGTAGGAGTTCGAGGTATGTATGCACACTGCCGACTGGCATAGTAAATATATAGAGACAGTAGCGATACCCTGTGCGCACTCACGCACTATGATTTTGCATCCATGTAGGACCCATTCTATTGGAGGACTATCAATTGGTGGAGAAACTAGCCAATTTTGATCGCGAACGCATTCCTGAACGTGTCGTGCACGCCAGAGGGGCCTCTGCCAAAGGTTTTTTTGAGGTGACTCATGACATCTCACACCTCACCTGTGCGGACTTCCTGAGGTCACCAGGCGTACAGACCCCAGTCATTGCTCGGTTTTCTACTGTCATCCATGAGAGGGGATCTCCTGAGACTCTCCGTGATCCTCGTGGATTTGCTGTGAAGTTTTATACCAGGGAGGGCAATTTCGACATGGTGGGCAATAACATACCTGTCTTCTTTATCAGAGATGGAATGAAGTTTCCGGATATGGTTCATGCCCTCAAACCAAACCCAAAGAATCATATTCAAGAGGGTTGGAGAATTGCAGACTTTTTTTCTCATCATCCAGAGTCTATGAATATGTTTGCATTCTTGTTGGACGACATTGGCATTCCTCTGAACTACAGGCACATGGAGGGCTTTGGCGTCCATACATTCGTACTTGTCAATCGAGAGGGGCGCGAAACATTTGTCAAGTTCCACTGGAAGCCTATGTGCGGAGTCAAATCTCTGCTCGAAGAGGAAGCCATCCAAATTGGGGGCTCAAATCACAGTCATGCTACTCAAGACTTGTTCGACTCTATCGCCAACGGCGATTTCCCAGAATGGCAGTTGTTCATACAAACAATGGATCCTAGAGATGAAGACAAGTTTGATTTTGATCCAATGGATGTGACGAAGATATGGCCAGAAGACCTGTTCCCATTGGAGCCTGTCGGACGGATGGTTTTGAATAGGAACCCTGACAATTTTTTCAATGAGAATGAGATGCTTGCATTCTGTCCTGCTTTGGTGGTCCCTGGCATCCATTACAGCGACGATAAGCTTTTGCAGTCCCGTATCTTCAGTTACCAGGACACTCAGCGCCACCGATTGGGAGGTAATTACCTCATGATTCCTGTCAATGCTCCAAAGTGCCCACATCACAACAATCATCACGATGGTTTCATGAACTATCTTCATAGAGATGAAGAAGTAAATTATTTCCCAAGCAGATTTGACCCTGTCCGTCATGCTGAGCAATATCCCTCTGTGTCCCGTCCATTGGCAGGTCGGCGGGAGCGTGAAGTCATTGCAAAGGAAAACAACTTCAAGCAGGCCGGCGAGAGATTTAGGTCGTTTGATGCTGATCGCCAAGAGAGATTTGTTTCACGTGTGGTAGATGTTGTGCTTGGTGATTCAAGATGTACAGCCGAGATACGCAGGGTCTGGCTGGGCTATCTCACGCAGTGTGACCGCAATTTGGGTGCAAGGGTGGCAAGCAAGCTCCAGAAAAGCGGTGCTGCTCTCTGAGAAACCCCAGTAAATGAAAAACATCCTTCTTACAGGACGAAATGTGGATGGTGACGGCAATATTTATAGATTGTAGTCACTTCCTTGTGTTTTGCTATGTGTAATAGAAAATATAGTGTGTGAATCAATTGATACCTGTGCCAAATGAAGGGCCACTCAATAAGCAGCCTCATACATAATACTGTGCAAATGCCAGAAGCCCTTAGTTTGCTACGAAAGTAAAAGTACAGCTGCAGTACAGCTCATCAATACATTGCAGTCGATAACTACCGCTTGTTTTAAGAAAAAGCTACAGAAAGGATTCATTGGTGTGGTTTGCTTGAGGGATTTTTCCAATGGGTACGTTCAGGATGCGTGGTAACCCTCATGAGCAATCTTTACAAGTTCTTCGAATTTATCCGTTCAGTTGCTTTTAGGCCTGTTGGAACCGAAGCACTATGTCGTGACCCGTTGATCTAAAATTGTGCAGGCGACGCCAAAGTTGACGGCTTTGAAACCTCACAAGAGGTCGACTTTAAGGAGATTAGCCAGGAGCAGGCATTTGAATTTTTAGGAGGAGTACGTTATCTTGCTTGGTTGAGCTTCCTCCTTGAGTCTTGATGTATTATTAATCCCTGTTGTTGCAGTGTGATGAAAAGGGGTTGACCTCTGCCGATGCTGCCAAGCGCATTGAGGAGTATGGTCCAAACAAGCTTCCTGAGGAAAGCAGAAATCCAATTTTGGTATACTTGAGCTACATGTGGAACCCTCTTTCCTGGGCCATGGAGGCAGCTGCCATTATCGCTATCGCTCTGCTTGATTACGTAGACTTTGCTCTTATTCTTGCTTTACTACTTGTCAATTCAACTATCTCTTATGTGGAAGAAGCAAACGCTGACAAAGCAATCAAAGCACTCACCTCCGCACTTGCTCCAAAGGCCAAGGTTTTGAGAGATGGGACTGTGCAAACCATCGAAGCTTCGGAACTCGTTCCTGGAGATATTGTCATCGTCCGTTTGGGTGATATTGTCCCGGCAGATATCAAAATTCTCAAGGATGAATCATCGGAGAGCCAAGAGCATGAGACACCCCTTCAAGTCGATCAAGCTGCCCTTACTGGTGAGTCTCTCCCTGTCAAGAAATTCTCTGGAGATGTGGCCTTTGCTGGCTCCACAATCAAGCAAGGTGAGCGCCATTGTGTGGTGTATGCTACTGGTTTGAACACGTTCTTTGGCCGTGCTGCTGCACTCCTCGGCGGTGCCCAAAGTGAAGCTCATCTTCAACAGATCATGACCAAAATCGGTGGCACATGTTTGGTCACCATTGGTGTCTGGATCATCATTGAATTGGCAGTGCAGTTTGGACATTACAACCATTCTTGCACTGGTGGTGAGGATGGATGCCCCACTCTCACCAACATGCTGGTCATAATTGTCGGTGGTATTCCCATTGCCATGCCTACTGTGCTGTCGGTCACTCTTGCTCTGGGGGCCTACAACTTGGCCAAGGACGGTGCTATTGTTTCCCGAATGAGTGCTGTCGAAGAAATGGCTGGCATGGACATTCTTTGCTCCGATAAAACCGGCACTTTGACACTCAATAAACTCACTGTAGACGTCTCTAATGTCTACCCAGGGGAGGGCTATGCCATTGATGAGGTCATCAAGTACGGTGCCTTGTCTGCCAATATTGTCACCGAGGAGCCAATTGACATGGTGTTGCATGAGTCTTATCCAGAGAAGGATACCCTTTGGGACGACTACAAGATGGCCAAATTTATCCCTTTCAATCCCGTCGACAAATACACAGTCGCTTATGTGGAGGACAAATCCACCGGCAAGGTTGATAGAGTCATGAAGGGTGCTCCTCAAGTCGTGGTGAAGAACTGCTACAATGCGGATCTTATCACTGAAGCTGCCACCGCCAAGATTACTGAGTATGCCCTCAGAGGTTTCCGTGGCCTTGGTATTGCCAAGGCGGTTGGAGATGGCTCCAATGACGGTGGTGCCACCAGATGGGAGCTCGTGGGGCTTGTGCCTCTTTTTGACCCCCCACGCCATGACACCAGAGACACCATTGTGAGATGTTTGGAAATGGGTATCCGTGTCAAGATGATTACCGGTGATCAGTTGTTGATCGGGAAGGAGACTGCCAAGCAGCTTGGCATGGGCTCCAATATGTTCACCACCGAAGAGCTGGCCAAGGCCAAGGGCGGATTCGAGCTCGTCCAGGGGCATGCATCGGTTGAAGATTTGGTCGAGCAGGCCGATGGTTTTGCTGAAGTCTTCCCTGAGCATAAATTCTTGATCGTCAAGATTCTCCAAGAGCGCAAGCATCTGGTCGGAATGACTGGTGACGGTGTCAACGATGCGCCAGCACTCAAGAAGGCCGATGTGGGCATTGCTGTCGCGGGTGCTACTGACGCTGCGCGTGGTGCAGCTGACATCGTGCTCACTTCACCAGGTCTCTACACCATTGTCGGTGCCATAATTGGTGCTCGCTGCATCTTCCAACGTATGACGACCTATTCCAGGTACACTGTGGCGATGACTTTCAGAATCACATTTACTTTTGGTCTCATTACCGTCATCTACGACTGGTATTTCCCCACCATTCTCATTGTCATGTTGGCCGTCTTCAACGATGGCGCCATGATTGCACTGAGCAAGGACAAGGTGACTCCCAGCCATCTTCCAAACAAGTGGGACCTCAGAAGCATCTTTTTGTCGGGTATAGTGTATGGCTTGTACCTCACACTGTCCTCTTGGGTGCTATTCTACCTTGCATCTCGCACCTCCTTCTTTGAGGACCTCAACATTGGCATGTTTTCTCTGGATGAGAGGGAGGGCGCTCTGACGTCCTGGTGCACGACCTACGTGACTCAGAAAGGGTTTGATCCATCCCAGAATGTCTGTCAAGTCTATCCCAGCATCAGCAACTGTGCAGACATCACCATTCTGGAGCAGTGTACAGCTGAGCAAAAGTATGTGCGCGGTGCCATGACCCGTTGCATGCTCTACCTGCAAGTGTCGATCTCTGGGCAGGCAGTGGTCTTTGTGGTCCGTACCATCTCTCACTCTTTAATGGTCGTTGCTGGGGGTCTTACATATGTGGCATTCTTCGTGGCTCAATTCCTCGCCACCATCGTCGCCGTCTTTGGCTTCAATGGATACAACTACCCAAGAGACTCTGTGGAGGACTGCCAGTTCTGCGTGCTCTCCACCGGTGGTTTCAATCCCTTCTGGTCGGCACGTGAAGTGCCAATATACGGAACCGAATCTGTTTTCACAGCTTCTGCGATTGGATGCACAGAGTATGCCATTGTGGCATGGATCTGGGCCATGATATGGTACGTAGGGCTGGACCCCGTCAAGTGGATGATTATGTGGATTCTAAATGAGGAGGGCATTCGAGGACATGGATTCTTCCAAGGCATGCTCGCTCAGCGTCACGAGATCACGGGTGTTGCCGCACAGGGAATCACTCGCACATCTGTGGCACAGTTTGCACGCACGAGCTCTGTCGTCCGCGTCAGTGGACAGGCGCAGCGTGTCAGTGCTGCGCCCCTGGCAAGGACGAGTGTGGTGATGGGTCCAGCACACGCAGGTGGTGTGCCTGGTGTGGGTGGACAAATTCAGGCCACTCCAGAGCTTTTGAGCAGAGCATCAGCTGTCATGATCCAGAAGCCAGCAGGCAAGATGTAAAAAGAGTATGCTCGGAGGAGACTGTCACCCTCTGGTTGTCGAGCATCATGGCAACATGCATGCACGCGATATTTTTCCATTTTTCCACTTTGTCACCTTATCTGAATGATTTCTACATATTGTTTTGTTAGGTTTCTTATTACATGTGAAGATGAAGACAGTTCTAAGACAGTTAAACAGTTTTGGCATTTTGCTGAATATATTTCACTGACTGTTCAACATCTCTTCCCCTCACCTCTCATGGCTCGAGTCCTGCTCTGCTCATCCAGAATCAATTTTTCATCCGCTGCAGAATTTTCGACCATGAACTATAGCAAGGATCATAGTCTGCCCTGGAAGGTCAACCTTCTAATTCCAACCCTCAAACAAAGACTCTCTTACTGGTTTCAGAGGAGTGATGGAACTGTGAATGAGGTGTGTGAGTGACCCTCCTTGGCTGACTACTCTTACTGGGGACGCCCAGTAAGAATTCTTTCGCTTGCTGCTGGCATTTTGACATCAGTGGAGAACATGAAAATGGTCTCGCATGCTGTGTAACAAGGATGAAATTTCTACCTTCCTGCTACATCGGAATAACCTATCCAAATTCGTCTTCATGCTACGCACACTGCTCATACTCATTGGGCGGGGTGCAACTAACTACACCCCACCTTCTCACACATACAAAAACCCGGCCTCAAGCAGACTGTAACTTTGAAGTTTTTTTCATTGCCTTTGCGATGCATTTCTGCAATAGCCTTTTCTTAGCAACCCTGAAGTCGATAGCTCTCACCAGTCTCGATGATAGCAAATGAGGTGTCGATAAAGCTTTCTCATCATCTGCTACTGTTGTTGCCTTTGACGCAAGCTCTGCTTCAACTGCTTGAACGAGCAGTCTCCTCACCTCCGACTCTTGGGCATCTGTACCAGCAGATGCAGACCTTGAGACTGCCTTGCGAGCCTCTGCCAGTGTTTCAGGGGTGAAACTCCCATTTGATTTGACCACTACATTGATTGGCACCCCAAATTCCGCGCCCAGACTCCTTGTCATTACATAGGTATCACTCCCATTGCCTGCCTCTATGAATCCATAATACTGCAACAGTCCATCATTTGTCTTGTTACCATAGCTTACAAACACCTCATCGCCTTTGTCATACCTACAGTTTGTCGATACGGTGAAGGAATCTTGGAAATACTCAAAACTCAATTCGCTGTCGACAGCACTGCTATGATTGCAGGCATCAAGCACAGGAATCATGGCATGCCACTTGAGTTTTTTAGATAACATTGCATCATATATGAGATTGAATACTAGAGCAGCTATGGCCCCATTGAGTGCTTGCTCAAGAGGTACATGTTGCACAAACACCACTCCAACTGCAGCTGCAGCAACAAATGCAGCTGTTTTAAGTTTATCGTCTACTGAACTGCCCGCATAGGGCCCACTGAATGCTCTGCTGCATACATTCTCTAATGCCCATATGAATTCATCATAACTAAGTGGAGACTTCAATGCTTTGCATAGATCTTCATATTGTTTCTTCCAATTTGCTTGTTGCTTTTTCACTGAATCGATCAGAGGTTGGTACTGTAACTCAGCTAATTCTAAAGGAGACCAGCGAACTGGTGCGTCGATGGTATCTGGAAGTTGCGCTATAAAACCCCATACACGTGAATTCCTCCCGAGAGATTTTTCTCTGAGGAGCTGTACAGCCATTTTTACAGACCAAGGTCCTGTCCTCCAGTACCCAGAGTCAATATAGTCGGGACAGGGACATTTCTCCTTTGGGGCCACGACAAGGGCTGCTTTTAAAGGTACATTCACAAAAGTTTCAGTAGGTGATATCACATCCAATGCTTTGGCTCCTCGTATGTCTCCAAAGTATGCCTGAGTGAGTTTTGGTGCATGAATTCCAGCTTCTCGGGCCCAAGCAAAGTAGTCTTCAGTAATGCTTCTGCTGGCAGAGGTGTTTGTCGCCAGACCTGTTATGCTCATGTGTCCTTGTTGCCTGGCCGTTGCACTTTTAGAGTAGATATTGGTATGATTGCAACGGTTTAACGATTGTTTTGATATTCGCAATGCATTCTTCCTTCTAAATGATGAGATTGAATATTCTCCCTTCGTTCGCGCATTGGTGAAACTAATGGGCTTAAACCTCATTTCGGTCCCTGCACACTTTGATTGTGAAATGAACTAATTGTTTTAGTGTTGGCTTTCTCATTTGTATCTCAGTTGTGCCCCGAATTTCTCGGCAGATCAGATGTAGCGATAAAATAATGAGCTGATTGCAATTGTTTTCAGATTTGGTCTGTTTTGTAACTGGAAATCCAGCATAAAATTAAGAATCGTGCCAACTTTAGAGTAGCATTTCCGTGCGCCATCGCTGTCCATACTCAGAGGCTAATCAGTGGCTACTTCTGGTTGATACAGATCACTAATCGTCATCTTGATAGCTACTGTGAGAAGTGATTGATCGCTTGAACTATTCGAAAGTGACAATTGCGCAGCTTTGCACTAAAGTGGAAGGCAAACTTGACAGAATCGTATCATGACTCTTCCACTGCTAGGAGACCAATCTAACAGATTATTCAGATGTAGACCTTTCAAAGGTCTGTAAATGCCATCACCAACAGTGCGCATCATTTTCGACTCACCCTTCCCTCCTGCAGCACCTCGAACACTTGCCAAAGTGGGACGCACCAGACAAAATTTCGCTACTATTGCGAAGAGTACAAATAACAGCAAAGATACCCCGACTAGACGAGTAGTTGTCACAGGACAAGGTGTTGTTACTTCACTAGGTCATGATCCAGATGAATTTTACAACAATTTATTGGCTGGCGTCTCTGGCATAACCCAGATTCAGGGGTTCGACACCACCGATTTTTCCACCACGATCGCTGGTGAAATCAAGCATTTGGATTGTGAAGGGTATATCTTGAAGAAATGGGAAAGGAGAATAGATAATGTTATGAAGTATATGAGTGTAGCTGGGAAGAAGGCCTTGGGAGATGCAGGCCTTCAATGGGATGGCCAGGAATTGAAAGACTTAGACCGCAGCCGATGTGGAATCCTCATTGGAACAGCCATGGGTGGCATGAATACTTTTGCAGTGGCTGTGGAGGCTCTATCTACAAATGGATATAAAAAAATGAATCCATTCTGTATACCTTTTGCAATTCAAAATATGGGTGGGGCAATGTTGGCTATGGATTTGGGGTTCATGGGGCCTAATTATCCCATCGCAACTGCATGTGCCACTGGTAACTACTGCATCTGGAATGCAACGCAACACATCATCAAAGGGGATGCCGATCTTATGTTGGCAGGGGGAAGCGAGGCGTCAATAGTTCCTAGTGGCATCGGAGGCTTCATTGCTTGCAAAGCACTTAGCAAACGAAACGAGGCTCCAGAAGCTGCATCTAGACCCTGGGATCAAGATCGGGACGGTTTTGTTATGGGAGAGGGAGCAGGTGTTCTTGTTCTTGAAGAACTGGAGCACGCACAGGCTCGTGGAGCTCCAATTCTTGCTGAGGTCATCGGAGGTGCATACACATGTGATGCCCACCACATGACGGAGCCTCATCCCGGAGGAGATGGTGTAGTACGGTGTATTGAAATTGCATTAGAAGGAGCTGGAATCACAGCTGACCATGTGAGATACGTAAATGCGCATGGCACATCAACACCAGCAGGCGACATGGCTGAATATAGAGCGATCACAAAAGCTCTGCCACACCCAGGATTGAAGATTAATAGTAGTAAGGGTATGATAGGTCATTTATTGGGTGCTGCAGGGGCAGTTGAAGCAGTAGCAACTATACAAGCAATGCGCACAGGATGGGTGCATCCGAATTTGAATCTGGATACCCCTGAGGAAGGGGTTGATCTGAACGTCCTGGTTGGCAGAGAGAAAGAAAAACACGACATTGATATTGCCCTGAGCAACAGCTTTGGCTTTGGAGGTCATGACAGTTGTCTTCTTTTTAAGAAGTGGCATTGAGCATTCATCAATGTAAAAAATAAAATTCAGTCAGGCCATCCAATTTCAATTACCATGATGGCCGAGGTGAGGAGTTAAAGGCTGGAGCATGGAAACAACATGGCGGTATGAAACGAAGGATCGAACGAAGAGGTTGAATATTGATAAATTTGCATTTGTGTCTTGAAACAATACAACAACCGCAAGGTGATGGAAAGAAGCATCACAATGAGCCATGGTACACTGCGTTCGTGGAGGCCTGTGAACTATACGAGCAAGGTAGTTTATACAATTCATGATATGATTACAGATTTACCTGATACATTCACCCTCCAAACCCACAGCGAAGCACTATCCCTAGGGCACAGGCGACCGCTCCGTCCTCGACCTATCCATCTCAATTGCTCAAGTGGCTGGCTGACAATGGCCTTCCAGAGCAAGGAGTCACCCTGCAGACTGTAGTTACAGAAGGCCAAGAGGTGGATATCACAGTTGCAACAAAAGCAGCCAAGCCAGGTGATGCTGTACTGAGAATCCCAGAGCATTTGTGTGTCACTCTCGACAGAGTATTTCAAGATGAGTCAGTAGCAGAACTTCTTACAACAAACAAGCTCTCAGAGATTGCTTGCTTAACGTTGTATCTGGCATATGAGAAAATCCGTAGAAAAGACTCTCCAATATATCCATATATAAAGGAACTGGATAGGCAGGGCGCAAGGGGGCCTCAAGGAGCCAAATCACCCCTGCTGTGGGAACCAGGCCAAGTCGACAATTATTTGGCAGGCAGTCCAGTAATTGCGCAAGTTAAAGAACGATTAGCAGGTATCGAGAGAGAATATAAAGAATTAGACACAGTGTGGTACATGAGTGGCAGTCTCTTCAACAACTATAGCTTGGCACATGGATTCGAACCACCGACTGAGCAATTTTCATTGGAAGTGTTTCGTCAAGCATTTGCGGCAGTGTCTTCGTGTGTAGTGCACCTTCAAGGCGTCCCTCTGTCTAGAAGATTTGCATTGGTACCTCTGGGACCCCCATTTCTCACATACTCATCCACCTGCCAAGCTCTGCTCAAGTACGACCCAGAACGAAAGGAAGTCCAGCTGGCAGTCGACAGAGATGTCGCTCCAGGAGAACCAATTGTGGCTTGGTGTGGACCCCAACCAAACTCTCGACTCTTAATAAATTATGGTGTCGTTGATCCAAATAATCCACATGACAAGCTTCCGTTGAGCATCACCATACCAAATGCAGATCCTCTATATCGTTTGAAAATGTCCACCCTTGCAGAGCAGAGTCTGTCCACTCAGCAAGCGTTCCAATTGAGTTGTCAAAAAATGCCACTTCCTGAGCAGTTGGTGCCGTATTTGAGGTTAGTGAGTGCTAGTACTGAGGAAGAGATTAAAAAGGTTAGATTTGGAGAAGATGCTGTGCCGGTCTCCACTGCAAATGAGAGGCTTGTGTTGGCTCAACTGATTCATTTTCTGAAGACAAGACTTGCCGGATACAAGACAACCATCGAAGAAGATGATTGTATTATTGCTGATCCTACCTCTGGTCCAAGGAGGACAGTAGCAGCAAGATTGTTGAAGATTGAAAAGACAATTTTACAGAATGCAATGTCAGCAGTCATGATCCGGCCAGGAGCCGAGGATGCTGCAGAGGCACCATTGCAAGACTGGCCGGTTCGTATTATGTAAAAAAAAATTGCTTAGAGAGATTTTAAACGAATGTCCATTCTTCAAGTGCCTTTGCCACGCTACCCTTGTCATCTTCAACAAGGACACCAGATTTCCAACATCCAGTCTTCTCGCCTATAACTCTATGTCTCTCGCGTTCTGCATCTACCGCTGCTCTATCCCCTTTCCAGCCAACATGTCGAGCTAAACTCTGAGTTCCAAGTAAACGTGATGCCTTGACTCTGATAAATTGATCATCATATCGCTTTAATTCTGGGTACTCCAGGATGATGTCCTTCCACTTGCCAACGCCAAACCTTTCCAGTCCCTGCAGAGCGAGGCGGATGTTTATAAACTGGATCGATTTATTGAATAGGGTTGGCATCACACCTTGTAGAGGGCATCACGCTCTGATGGGCCCCATTTCTTGTCCTCTGACAGTTGAATGATGATTTTCTTGGGTTTGAAATAGTCCTGATTGATCGAGCCGTCCTCGTTGCACATTTCATCTGGACTAAACTTTAAACGCATAGCATTGGCCCAGTCTATTTTGGGATTTGGTAGGAGTTCCTGTAAGACATGAGGAATACTGATTTGAAAGATTGCTCGACAATGCACAGAGCGAAACCGCTATTTCTGTACTTACATCTACTGTAGACATTATTAAATTTTATTGTCGCTATCGATTGTTTGAGTTTGATTATGCGTTGAACTGTAATACCGGGTTAGTTGCCCCATGCTTGCTTCCTGGGAATACCCCAGGGGTAACAATTCTCCTTCAGTAATTTATATTGCTTCGAGTCGTATTGGTTTACTACACTTTGAAACTGTTAATCCCATTTCCCTGCTTTAAAACTGGAAGCTCACCCCTAAAAGGATTTATAGGCTCCCTACAATGACCTCAGATTCATTACTCATTACCATGGCTCCACTGGCCAAGGTCAAAGGTGGCCCATAAGATAAACCTGGTGGTCCCATACCACAAAGAGACCATCGGTGTTGGTCATGTGTGGAATCATATGTAGCTCCACTCTATCACTACAATTCAAATTCCACTTGTTTGTGTGCGAGTTGTGAGTATAATAATCGTCCATCCAAGCTTTGCAGCGTGGAACTTCTTCAGTGACACATCAGATAAGGCTAGGTCGCTATACGATGAAGCTCCACAAAGCTGTCCTCCTTATTGCATGCATCATTTCTCTTCTGTCATCCAATTACGTCCAAGGCAAGTATCATTTGATATGTAGACCCGAATTTATTTGCGGCGGCTCGTCTTGGATACCCCGTATCGGTTGAGCTTCCGAAAACTAAAAGCCTCTTGACGTGCAGCATTACGCCTTGGTTGTGATCCTCAAAGATATTACGAGATCAAATTTGGTATTGGCTACAAGTCTTCATCTTTTGCAGAGTACGCATACTCGTACTCCTGGTATGCTGACGCTGAGACCGGAACTGGGAAGCAAGAATATGATGCGTCCACACATACCCTAAGGATATGCAAAACGGACTCATTAAGCTTCGTGAACTCGTCAACGACACAATCCCGCTCGGTCTGGCGTTTCACCACAGCTGCTGGCTGGTCAAATTGCGATGTTTCCAAGAAAGCCACTGTTTTGAAGAAGCCAAGCAAGGACTGGTATTTCCCTAAGAATAATTATATTACATTCGACAAGACCGGAACTTACTACTATGCAGACAAAGCTCGCTGCAAGTCAGGCATCAAGATCAAGGTGATTGTGCAGGACTGCTAGACCAGGCTGGCACTTGCTATGGCTGCCATTACAGTTGAGCACCAACCTGCTTACCTCGGCATTCAGTTTAAGTGAAGACGTTGAGGAATTGCCAACTTTCATTTCAAATGAATGTAATTCCGTCTACAGCATATAATCTGAACATGAGAGGTTACTGAGGCTCCCGTCGTTCTAGCCTGTCTGATCGCCACCGTAACTGCAGGCAGCATGATCTCTGATTTGCGATGATTGCAAATAGTGAGTAGACACCTCAGTGATCAACTCCAAGGTCTGATTTTGCTATATCAAGATTTACATAATCCTTCCTCTCACTAAAACAAAGCCTTGGGGAGAAACAATTCTTTCTCCAGTGTACTGAACAAATCTTGCTCCCCTCTCCTTCTCTTCCCAAAGGAATTGAATAATTTGTGAGATTCTCAAGTCTTCAATTTTTCTAGAGGTCTGTCTGCCTGCAAGCTTCCCCTTAGACATGAGCTTCTCCATTCAGCCAGGCTTGGTCTCTACATGTGGCTTCATTCAGCTTAGCAGTGTTGGATCAATTGTGGCGGCTGGGACATGCTCGTTGGTGATAAAAATGAAGGGACACTATTGTTTAATGTGCAGTATCGATCATCAGATTGTACATGTTTGCCGAACAGTCACATTGCTTGGGAGGAAACCCAAGTATAATGAGTGATGAGAAGGCTGGAACTTATCAAAACGATAGCAGCGCTTTGGAAGAGCATTGGACATTTCAAAACCCCTGCGTTATTCCCAAACGGGATCCTCCAAGTTTCGCTCTCGTTCCATGTATAGCAGCATGCATCGAACCACGACTCGGAGCCCAACTGATAAGGCCTTTGAGCAGCCTCATGCCATGCCCTTCATTTTCACATCTTAAGAGAGTTAGAAGGACGAATAGCACCCCCGCAACTTTAGAAATACTTGTTTGTCCTGCACCGAGACCCCACGAACAGTACCTATCAATGTCGACCCAGAAGGAACTTAAAGCAGCGGCCTATGCTCACCTTTCTGAAGAAGTCATAGCTTTGGTTGAAAGGTTGGAAGCTTCGTTATGTATTATACATGTACCAGAGCAGATGCCTTGTAGCCTTGAGCAAGCTGAAGAATGGTCTCACTATTGGCCATTGTCGTATAAACGCCCTCACCCCGGCCTTACAATCCCACCTGAGGACGTCCCAGTAATGCACAGGCACATGACCCGTGCATTGCAGCTTGCCAGTACAAACAGAGAGAGGGGTGGAGTATTTAATGCTTGCATCATTGTGAACCCCCTCTCAGACTCTGAAATTGTTCAAGCTTCAGATTGTAGGCAAAACCATCCATTGCATCATGCGGCTATGCAGGCGGCAGCTGCCGCAGGTGAGTGGCAGTTGCGCGTCTGGCCGGTGACAGAAGAACGCATGGAGACACATGTCTTCCATGAGAAACTCTTGGCGGTGGTTGCCAGCAAAAGAAGACGAATGCAGAGCAATGGCAATTCTTCATCAGAAGAAAATGGTGTCGACCCCAATAAGCCAGCGCATAATGGTGGCGGCAACAACAATGGACCATTCTTGAGTGAAAGTGAGAGGAGCGATACAAAATCATCACTGAGTGAAAATGAGAGACCGTATCTGTGTACTGGGTTTGATGCGTATTTAGTTGGTGAACCATGTCTCATGTGTGCAATGGCTTTGGTTCACAGCAGAGTGAGGAGAGTTGTTTTCTGCCGAAATGATGCCACCCATGGTGCGCTCGGTGGTAGTGGAACCCGAATACATTCCTTGAAGGGTATGAATCATTATTATGATGTCATAAAGTTGCCTGTGGATCAGATCGAAGATTTATGATATGCAGTTTGGATGTCAAGAATGCAGGTGGAAGCTTGCATGCAGTTCGTTTCCAGACCACAATTATTTATATACCCATGAGAATGGAGGTTTCCTGTAAAATAAGGTACTAAAAAAAATTCACCAAAATGTCGCAGTCAGAACGCATCAAAGAAGCAGGTCTTTCTGAGGAAAGAGGGGCTGAAAGTCTCGAGAAGGGAGACCACGTGGCATGGAAATGGGGTGGCGGGTTTGCCGAGGGCCACATACAAGACGAGTCCACTGGCAAGTTGACCAAAGAGACCAAGCCTGGGGTTGAGATTACAAGGAATGGAACTGAAGATAACCCCGCATTTTTCATCGAGAGGGGCGCTGGCAATCCTGTGGTGAAGAAACAAAGTGAGTTATACAAGGTGAATGATGAGTGATGGAAGGTGTATGGCTGGGCCTGCTTTTCCTCCAGTGGGCCATTAGGGGTTGCATCAATTCATGTGCATCCTCCTTTAAGCTCTATATAAGCTGCCTCTAACTTTCTTATAGTCTGCCTTGCCCTTAACAACTCATTAATTAAATCACGGGGTCGGATACCCTCCTGTAACAGGGCTTTTAATTGGTCAGCTGCACCCCCTTGTTGGAGAGTTGCCAGCTCAGCATCTCTTTCTTCCAGTGCACGCTCGAGCTCAGTCACCTGAGCATTCATGATGCGTTCTCTGGCAGTTAACTGCATCTCATTACGCTTCTTCTCAGCGGATGCTCTGGCTCTCCATTCTCCATTAGAACTGGAGAGCTCAACTATTCTCTTTTTGGCAGTGGCAAGCTCGTCAGCCATGGACGCATGGTGCTTTTCAGCCTCCTCAAATTCTGCGATTCTCGCTCTCAGTTTTCGACATTTTTCAACTACGTGCATGTATTTCGAACTACTGACGCTGCTATCCAATATTCTATGCGACTTTTCAATGTCAGCTTTGACTTTTTCAATCAGCTGTTCTCTAGATATCGATCCTTTCCCATCATGGCTTAGAATATCAAGCAGGGCCTTCAACCGCTCTTTCAGCCGCCCTACTTCTGCCAAGGCTTGATCCTTTTCTAGGTGGACAATGTGGCTGTATTGATCTTGATGCGATGGGGAGTCATGTGGTTTTATGACAACTTGACAAATACCATCCCCTCCCTCCTCCCCCCTGAACTCAGTGTACCTCAAAGGCTCATATGTATTCTGTCTCCTTGTTGTAGCGGGGTGTAGGCCCAGCAGGCGACGTTCTAAAGCATCGTGCTTTTCTTGTAATGTACTCAGCTCATTCATCAAATCATGCACCTTGCTTACTTCTCGTGCTTTGGCTTTGTCAGCTTCACCCAAATGGCTTTCTTTGAGCTTTTCTTTGAAGGAGCTTATCTGTTGCGCCTTCAATTCTGCATCTGCCTTAGCAGCCCCCAATTCATCTGATAGTGTTTGATTTTGCAACTTCAAAGTGCTGATCACATTATTTTTATCTGCCAAGCCCTTTTGAAGGGCCGCTACCTTGTTATGTAATCTTTTGTCAGCCTCCCACTTGTTCATGACCAGTTCTGATAGTTCTGATGATTCAGCGGGGCCCTTGACTCTCTCAGATCCCTTGCTGTTCCGCCTTCTGATACCTTGTCGATCATAAAAACCACTTTTCAAGGGCGATGATGATGCCTCTTGGAATTCTAGTCTAAATTTGAGGTTTTGAGCCTCTAATACTTTTATGCGATTCTGGAGTGCCACCATCTCCTTGGACGGTGTGGCAGAACTCTCCATGTCAGGACTGTTGTTGCTCCTCTCCAACAACTTCTTGGCCTGCCTTTTCGACAGTACTGCTTCTTGTCTTGCAATATCAAGCTCATGTTTAGTTTCCAATAACTCCTTTTGTAGGTGTCCATTAAGTTTCTCTAAATGAGCTGCTCTGATTGCAGCTTCCACTGTAGTGGTTCTATCATGTGAACTTCCCTTTTGAGATGCATCTGGTATTTGTTCTTCTTCTTCTTCTTGCTCTTCTTGCTCTTCTTCTGTAGGGGAAGATATCTGATAATGTGCCATTGTTACTGTAGGCTGTACCACATAATTAGCACCATGACTTGATTTTAAATTTAATTCTTCAATCATGCTCCTCAACTGCATATTTTCATTTTCAATATGGGCAAAGTGAGCCTGCTGGCTTTGAATGGTGTCCATCAGGGCATCAATTCGTAACTGTAGGGCTCCAAAATTGTGTAGGTGCTTCTCTAAATCACTGAATTGGATGCTGTTTTGAGGCTCAGTGTGGTGATGAGCATGCTTTTGGCATGCATTATTCAAAACTTCTTTCACTAAAGGGCTGACAGCGGTGTGCTGCTGTTGGGCGGGGCCGGCTTTAACATAGTCATGAATTTGGACGGGATTCGTCTCTAAAGTTCTACTACAGCCACATTTGAGGGATTCTTCCAGCCTTTTGGACGCTTCCGGCGATGAGTTTTCCTTGGGCATCACTGGTCAACTGAGAAATCTCAGACTAGCCCAAAATATGGCTCAACAATATCCTGTCGGAATGATAATATAATACTCGGCATTGGAGATATCTCTCTTTCAAATCTACAAGTTTAGTTAGACGCTGACGTAGGGTTGAATTATTGTTCGGTGTTTGGTGTCACACAGAATCGCCAGGACTTGCAAGGACTTGCAGTCGATCCAAGCAGCTGAGTGCCTGTTACATGCTTGCACTTGTATGGGACCATACAGTATCATTAACAATGAACTAATGTCCCACGCTCTTGACAGCAAAAGTGAAGCCAAGGGATCTTACCTGGGAAACTTGGTGTTGGCTTGAGATTGGTGTGCCTACATTGGTCTTCAGAATTGGGCGCCAACTCATTCCTTTACTAATCGCGTCTCGTCTTATTCGTTGCAACGACAACATCTTCAACAAAGGTCCCGTTGGTTACCAGTTAGCGCTTGCTTTCGAGAGTAACGATGTCTTGGGTTCATGTCTCCGTCAAGTCGGACGGGATCGCATTCGTCACACTAAAACGAGAACCTGTGAATACAATGAATTTAGAGATGTGGAGTCAATTGAGTACCACGTTGAAAGAGTTAGAGTCAAATTCTAGCGTCAGAGCTGTGATATTTTGCAGTGGTGTTCACCGGGACGTCTTCACTGCTGGCAACGATATTCTAGAGCTGTATGCACCTCATACGAGCAAGGAGAGATACCGAGATTTCTGGATAAGATCCAATACTTTTTTAATCCAGTTACGTCTTTCACGACTGGTCACCATTGCGGCCATCAAAGGAGCATGTCCAGCTGGCGGTTGCTGTTTAGCACTGTGTTGCGATTATAGAGTGATGACCGATGCAGGTAGCATTGGCTTGAATGAGGTGGCTCTAGGCATTACGGTCCCAAAGTTCTGGGGTAAACTTATGCAACAGACGATAGGTCCTTCAGCTGATAGATTGCTCCAGTTGGCTGTGTTGGTGTCTCCAGAAGAAGCTTTGAAACTGGGCCTCGTGGATGAGATATGTGCTGCTTCAAAGTTGGAGATGCTGGCGGAGAATGCTGCAAGGCAGATGCTGCGAGTTCCGGACAAGAGTAGAGCTGGGACCAAGATGTTGATGAGAGGGGATTTCTGTAAAGATTGGGAGGGATACCTGGAGTACGAGGCTGCCTATGCTTGGGATTTGTTAAATAGCGCAGAAACCATTGCCACGCTGGGCAAGGTGCTGGAAAGGCTGGGTGGGAAGAAAACGACGAAGAAAGACACTGCCAAGATGTAGGGTAGATGTATCACTCCTCTTTATGTGGTGCAGATGTTTTTTCTCGGTTTTTTTCTATGTAGCCCTTTTTCCAAACACCCCCACCTGAGAGAATGGATGCTACATGCATAACTGGCGTTATGTCAGCGTCCCTATGAAATATACTGTCTTTCCATTGCTTGTGAATCTGTTCAATTCTCCCAGTCCACTTGCTTTTATCAGGTCTGGTATTGCATTGCAGACCAAGCGTCGTTCCAAACTCTCTGAAAGCCAGTCTGTACTTCAATGGTTGGTGAAAGTACCCTGCCTCCCACAGACGGTTCAAAGCCGACTCCGACCTATGGGACACCACGTCTGCCCATGAATCATTGCTCCAATGAGCAAGCCAAAGGGCTTCCCCAAGATCAAGTGGATCAAAGCTGTCGAAAGACTGATACTTGCGCTCTACCATGATTTTGAATTCGGCCAGTTCATCTTTCAAAACGGAAGGATCTGCTCCAAAGTGCTTCTTTGCCGTGTCTGCTACAATCTGATACGAAACAAGACCATCAAATGGATCCAAATTTCCCTCACTTTGGACCAGGGGACATTTCATATCGATCGAAACCTTCCAGTGCATTCGAAGCCTCCTTCTATCAACAAAGTGAGCGTGACTGGTTTGCAACAGCTCAATGGCCCAATCATTGTACTTCTTCTCCTTGGTAGCGAGAGACATGGAGTTCAATGCATATGCCCATTTTGTGTTATAGTGAAAGTACTGACCATCACCATCTGCTGCACCCTCATCCAAGACCTTACCTATCCTGAGGCCGGCCAGAGTGGGATTTGATTCTGAAGCACTGCCCAATCTTGGTGGGCATTGTGATTGACCTACGAGTGAAGCTATTGGTCTTTCTCTACCTAGTTCTTCATGCGTCGCATCAATAAGAGCCGCTGCTTGCACGAGGTACCGATCACGACCGGTTTCCAAGAACAACGTGAGGAATGCGCAGACCCCAAAAGCATCAGTCCACAAATACCGAAATTTCCCGTAGGGTCTCGGCTTCCATGTTTCCTCGTCAAGAAATTCCCCATAAACCCTATCCAGTATCGACTGTGCCTGAGATATTTCGCTCTTTTGCGGACAGGATGCCATCTTGGCTATACGAGCTCGTTTATTTATGGGCCGAATAAAACCGTTTTGAACTCCAATTAATAATATTTTCATAACAAAAGATTTTGACCTAGGGTTTGAGGATCTAGGATTGTCAAGAAGAGAGAAAAATATTGTTGCATGGATCCCTGATGGAGCCAGCACAGCCGAGCCTTGTCCAGGCCATTTCCGTGAGAGGTCCTAGATGCGACACCGTGCAATACCTTGAACAGTTTGCTAAAACTGAAATTCTGGACACGTGCTAGCTTCATAAATTATAAATACAGCCATATTGCCTATTTCTTGCAAATTGTGCCACGCGTTTTCTTAGGGTTTCTTTTACGACATCAGTCACAATTGTGCCTTTGCAAGTTGCAGTACTCAACACTCATGTGGTAGAGTCGACTGGTCCCTCCTCTGGCTTCTTACCTACCGATATACGGACATTTGTTAGCTCGCTGTTTTTTCTTGCAAGGATTTTATTGGTTGTATATTGACCTCAAACCCGGCATCGTTGCAATCTGGACGCATGCATCAAAAGCTGGAAGGCAAGCTTATGACCACAGGCTATCGAGATGGACCCCAATTTGTGGGCTTCATAGACTTCTTTTCTCCTCTAGATATTGCTGCTCAGTGGCAGCATTGAATAGCAGTACCATTTTAAAAACTAGCATGGGATCGTACCATGACCCATCACAACCGCCTTCCTAGGTCTAAACTCTGGTGCCCTCAATAGCCGTGGAGTATGCTTGGAGAGTATCCCTCATTAATGTGTTCAGTGCTTAGATTTTATATTAGAATTTGTCTGTTCAGTATTTTTGGGTCCAGAAAGTTTGCAAAGTCGCGTTCTTGATCATGCAGAAAAGACATTGTTTCTATATTATCGCAATCTTTTGCAGCATTTCTACAAGCAGTTTCGCTAATCCTGCTGATCCAACTTATATTCCATCGTTATTGAGTCAGTGAGTATATTGAGACCTCCTGACGCGTGTTGGAAATTTCGAAACCATCAACACATCGAAACTGTGTACTAATACTAGTAACCTTCTGCAGACGGGACTCTCCATTTGTCGCCAATGTTACCATTTCGTCGGGCTATCACTACTTGAGAAGTCGTGCTAGAGTCGATGAAGACTGCTTTGCTGCCTACCTGAACAACCCTTGCAATAACCAACAGAGCCCAAACTTGGCCAGAGCTCCCTGCCCCTTCCAAGTCAGCACCAACGATACAACAGGTCTCATTAACATTGCATCTACGACTTGTACCAACTCTTCAAATTTGAAAGTATCATTCGTCAAGGGCACATGCAAGCCCATGGTCAGCTTTTCTTCCCTGCCTCAGTTCGCTTGGGTGGTTGAAACCCGGGACAGTGGAACCGTGTTTCGTTTCGGAACACCACCAAAAGGGTGCTCCAATGTCCTCTTGGGTGTTAAGGACTTCAGCTGCAGTCGCAATCCTTCACTGCGACTGTATTCCGTAGGTGAAGGAGGCGGCAGAGAGGTTTGGGAATATGGAAGATATCGTATGCCCAAACCCACGCTGGCCACTGTCGACCTCGGCCCTTATCCAAATGCTACTTCTTTATATTCAGGGGCTACTGGTGTGTACCAGCCTTATGTAATGTTGGCTCCATCAAGACTCGGCAGTATCGGAGCTTACAATGTAGACTCTGAGAAGTTCAAGCGCATCAAAGTCGGTAATCCAAAGCAGGAAGTGCTCTATGCTGGGGTCGCTGGGGTTGGTACATGGTCTGTGTATGTCCCCTACGCCTCCTCAAGCATTGGAATTGTAGATGGAAAGACAATGCAGGTTTCAAAGCTCCCCACTGGTATCAAAGGAAAGACTCCTTTGTTCGCAGATGGAGCCGTTGGGAGCGATTATAATGTTTGGATGACGCCAGTGGAAGCAGGAGGCATGGGCAGAGTGAAAGTTGGCTATGCACCCAGCTTTTCTCTTGTCAAATTCAGCAACTTCCCCAAAGTGATGTGGCCATATACTCAGCCAGTTGCTGTGGGTAACAAACTAATTTTGGCGCCCTCTAACAGCCCCACAATCGGCATCATTGAACTGCATGAGTCAAAAGAGCCAACCTTCAGGTCAATCTCAGTGAAGAAGCAGTTAATTGGTAACAGCCCTTATTATACATTCAGCGGTGCAGCTGCTGTCGGAAACAAGGTGGTGTTTGTTCCATGGGATGCGAGGGTGATTGGCATTTTTGATGTTTCAACTGAGGTATTTGAAACGGTGACCCTTCCAGATCCAGTGCGGAAGATCGTCACAGGAGGCAAGTTCAACGGAGCAGCTGCATTTGGGAGGAAGGTGTACTTTGCTCCGGGTGCCGCTCCTGGTGTCGGCATTTTCGACGTCAAGGACTACACGTTCCACATGGTTGCCGTGGAGGCCAAAGGCACTTACAAATATAGAACTCCAGCTGTTTCTGAAGTTGATCAGAGAATTTACTTTCCACCGCAGAGCGCATTAAGCAGTGGAAACAAAATTTTGGTGTTGACTCCCCCATGAGTGCCCCCACCAACATGATGCACGATTATTTGTTTCACCTCAAAACTTCTGACCACTGTTGTTGAACAGTAGTGCAGCTGCAGCAGCAGCAGCAGCAGCAGCACCGTCACCAAAGATATCTATGTTTGTATTGATTATACTGTTCGCTCAATACCTTTTAAAAAAAAACCGCTGCATCACCCTCCATGAAATTCTGTTGTATATCAGCGAACTTTGTCAGCAATGCACCCTCCTCTTCTCTGCCCAGCAAACACAAAAGAGCTTGCCCCTTTCCCATCTCCATGGAGGTATGCTATCCGCCTGTGAGGTCTCACAAGCAGGGAAGGTACAGTACGGACACTTTATACGTATCAAAGGATCCAGACAACCAAGAGAGCGTTACAAAAAGTATGAGAAAAGGAAAAGACTACTGAGGAATTTAAAATCTTCGCTACACCATCCTCACGGACCAGATAACCATTGTCAGACCGAATATATACCAGATACGGAAAGAAAAGACGAGCAATTTCGTTCGCAAAAAAAGTATCAGATCAAGATAGTGTAGAGGAGCAGAAGCACTGAAGCCACCCTCATGCGCAGAACCCCTTGCACCTTCTCGCTGCTGGAGGATGGGGGAGGGGTTGGCCCTGGAGAGGTGGAGGGCAATGGAGAACACTCTCTGGCAGGACCAGAGACATCAAAGCTCTTCACCTTAAACCCAGCTGTGTCATTCATGTTTTTTGGACATGCACTGTTGGAGAATATGATTGTGTCTGTCCTTGACACGGGGTCATAGGCCCCCAGGCGACAGCGAGCAAAGGCAGTCACTGTGCCATTGCTATAATAGTACCGAATAGAGTAGGTGGATCTGTATGTGTATCTATCTATGCACTCATAGCTGATGTATTCTCCAATGGCAGCATAATATTCTTCTGAAAAGTCCACAAAGTTGACGAGAGCAAAAGAGGAGGGCTCGTATACCTGCACTCCGGTGTACTCCCCCGCAGGGGGCTCATAAATAACTCCAGCAAAGCCTGGGGGCAGCCCTGGGTTAGCAAATGGAGCGAACACTGAATTCACATTTATTGGAGTGTAGGTTTTATTGGTCATAAACTTTGAAGCTTCTGACAGATTGCTTGGTGAGTCGCAGGGTAAATCTGCTGGGGGCTGAACTGAGTTTTGGATGCGCGACTCGGTGTGCGCACTGCTGCTGAAATTCTCTGGGCAGGACACTCCGTCTTCAAAGATCCACCTCTCTTTATTGACAGTGCTTCTTTCACACTTGACTGAATTCTCAGTGGTGAATTCGTTAGTTTGCCCTGTCCTGGTGCCACTTGTAATCGTGCCATTTGCATATATTCTTCCATTTTCATATGCTGTAAAGAAAGTGCTGTTGTCTGTGCCAGGGACGCAATCAAAACTCAGTGCAGTTCCATAAAAGAGCCTGAGCGTGTCATCTGGTATGATGAATGCGTATCCTTGAGTGCTGGAGAGGCCGTGGTAGAGCTCAATATCGGCGTCTGCCTTGGTCACAAACAAGCCAGCTACGGCAGGAGGAGCGCCCAAATACTTGAATCCCTCAGTGGGAACGTCGTACCCATAACAGTGGATTAAAAAAATTGGTGAGCAGAAACGATATCTTACAAACAATTGAGGCACCGAACGAGGGTGGAATCAGGCGGCCCATCGAAAGCGGAGGTTGCCTCCTTTTTGTGTTGACGTGGACTGAAAAAAATAAAAGATATGGTGCGATAAAAGATGCAAAAGACGTTGGTGTAATGTTTTACTTCCGGCTCGGGTGCGATACAGATCTGGCCAACCCTAGGTCATCGGTAAGCTCCTCTGAGATCTCAGCGACTATGGTGCTGTCGAAAGAAGACTCCAGGTGTCGGTAAATACTGACTAGTTGGTCATTGTGGGACTCTGAAACCAATTTCAAGTAC
>JAAMXV010000517.1:0-37445 GCA_019693495.1 Axilococcus clingmanii
CATGCCACCTGGCACTCGATGCTGGAGCGATGCCATGTGCCAGAATGGAAACTGCAAAGGCAACGGATATGGTGTGCAGAGAGGAAACTGCAATTAAATTGACAACACTGCCCATCAGGAAGATGAAGAATGCCACAATGGTTGCTACGCTGCTCAAAACTCTGCTCAACACCTCCTTCAATAACACTGGTCTGTTCCCTCTGGTTTTCCTCTCTTTTCTTCCCCACCACAAGTCCACTTTTCTGTGTTTTCCAGGATATTATTATTCTCTTCCTGATTAGAACTGTAATAAAAAAGAATCTGTTTTTAAGAGACACTTCGTGTCTCTGAGCCGTGCGTCATCCCCCTGTCCAACGAGTCAAGTGCATGTTTCACATGCATTATAGAAACGGCTTTCATTACAAGAAGGATACAACACAGAAATTTATAAAGGATTATCCACTATACATAGCTCTTGTTACATATATCAGGTGACCACTAGGCGCGGACGCGCTCCCTCCTCCATCATCGTCAAGGCATCCCTGTTCACAGCGTGCGCAGGGCGCTTACGAGATAGTGGCGCGCTGCCTTCGCTTTCCAATTCGCTGGGAGGCAAGCACTTACCGCCCTCGACATCACATATGGGTAGGTCTTCCGGGCAGCAATGCTCATGGTCCTCACAGCAGGTAGCTTTAGGAATGGGACAGCATGCCCATGTGAAACAGATACCAAGGACCTCCTGTGCACAGCAGCAGGTCTGGCCAGCGGGGCATGTCACCTCACCAGAGTCATCACATTGAACAGGTTCATCTGGCCCAGGATCAGGCCCTGGTGCTGGACTTGGTGGTGCTGGTGGAGGCTCTGGAGGATTGGCACCTTTCTTTATAGGGAAGCTTGGTTGCATGGCAATACCACACTGACCTTCCATACCACTTCCCCCGTGCCTCCTGAGTTTGATGTACCCCTTGTTTCCCCATCCTGGACCCCAGCTGTTCTTCACAAGCCAGTAGGGAACCCTCTGTCTGCTTGTCCTGTTCAGTTGTACATCATATCCAACTACCAAGACTCCATGATCCAAAGTAGTACCACATTCTTCATCAAAAATACCTTCCACATACAGCTGAAACGGTCTCTGGTCAGCCTCAATAGCGACGGAAACCGGTTGCTTGGCGACTGCCTTCATGAGTGCACGCTCATCATTTGGTGGGACATCCTGATAACCGTCAATTGTGACTACTTTGCGATTAAGACGATTTGGATCACACTGACCATCCTCAGCTGTGTATGGGTAGTCCTCTTCAGTGTCTATGCCACCATTCTTTTTTATAAACTCAAACGCATAGTCCATCAAACCTCCATGACATCCGTTATCTTTAGATTTATCGCAGTCGACTAACTCTTGTTCACTCAATTGCTGAAGATTTCCAGTGACTATGGCATTTATGCCCTCAACAGCACCAGTGGCACTGAATGCCCAGCATGCTCCACAAAGTTGTTGATTTTTCACTGGAGTTACAACATTCTGCTGTGACCAGTCGACTCTATGAGGAGGTGTCACATTCTCGTACATGAAAAGCTCCCTTTCCAAAGTCTGACTGAAGGGTTGAACTTCAGGGCGATACCCTAACAGTTGACGGTACTCATCATAGGTGAGGTCAGCCAGCGAGTTCATACCCAAGGTATGGGATGAGTGTTTGCGATTGTAATCGGCGGCATAAAGTAAGTTATCAGACCATGCTTGAAAT
This sequence comes from Axilococcus clingmanii, assembly GCA_019693495.1. Taxonomy (NCBI): domain Eukaryota; kingdom Viridiplantae; phylum Chlorophyta; class Chlorophyceae; order Chlamydomonadales; family Chlorococcaceae; genus Axilococcus; species Axilococcus clingmanii. The sequence continues at coordinate 1,725 of JAAMXV010000517.1, forward strand.
CGCAGTTGGTTCTCGTCTATGCTGTTGTATACCTTGCCATGAGCAACCTTCCATTCTTCGTAATATTCCTGTGGCTGGGTCTGTTGCCCAATCATAGAACGGATACGAGAGGAATTGTCAGCAACCATTTTGAGCAGCGTGATGTCGCAGTTCACATGCATATCGTACCAGAGCATTTAAAACGAACTCTCGGTGATTATCTATTGCTAATGCAACTGTAAAGCTGAAGAGCAATATGATCATTCGACGCGAGGAGGCCATTACTACAAACAAGAGGGCAATTCGCACTCAAAATAAATCAGACTGTCAAATTGCTTCGAACAAAAGTCTGAGTAATGCATTGCATGAGCGAGAGAGTCGTACATGAACGCTTTGGGTTGGAGAATGCATCGGGATTAGAAGTAGAATGTACCGTGAAACTCTCTCCCGTTCGCTCTCTCTCTCTCTCCCTCGAGCCTCTCACAGCAGGTAACAGCATGAATATAGCTGCGACATAGATGAGGAAAGAGTGAAATGAAATTGATCAACACTGTTTAATAATTCTCTTTCGCGTAAGACAGCGGCTTTGCGAAAGCGCAGCTTGATTTAGAGCCATTCCACTCAACTGTATCAAGGGATTCCAACCTGCTTGTATTTGGATTCAGATGATTATGGCTTTGTGAGGCTCCTGAAAATAGTAATCATGAACACAACGGTATTGCAGCCGAGAGATATCGTCAAGGAGCAGAATTACGTTGGGATTGACCCACTATATGAGTTTGACGCCCCTCGATATTATGACTTTGAAAAGGGCACACCTAGTGGATCAGCTACAGACGAGTGGTTTTTTACAAGCGCTACAAAAGGTGCGCCAGGCCCTGTTTCCTTGCAATCTTGTTGCCTCGACGTCAGGCACTCACCTGTTGTTTCTGACATGCAGCCTTAATCTCTCCTGTAAATGAGGATGATGCTGAGAACTATCCACCAATGGAAATTCTTACACATAATAATTCACTTGGTAACAATGAGATCAATAGGACAGAAAGACCCTCAGAAGCTAGCGATGAAGGAACGGGCAATCAAGAGAACATTTCTCCACGGGATGAACAAGCTATTCATGAAAAGTCAAGGGCTCTAGAAAGGCCACCTTTGATCCCTCTCCCCATTGCTGAGCCACTTTATGATGCACCACTAACAGAGAAAATGTATGAAGAACCAGTGGCGGCCAAAGAGCCTACTCCCAGGAAGAGAGTCGCTGGTCGCAAGAGAGCCAATGTGGTCGTCACTACAGCAACCGTTTCAACCAAGCTGGCAACTCCTCCTGCCCTTCGCAAAGATTTGGCACCTGAGATAGTTGAGGCTCAAGAGAAAGCTGTTCAAATAGCTATTGAAAAGCAGAGACTAGCAGAAGAAGGGTGGGCTACAAGACTGGAGCATGATCGGCTGAGGCTAGAAGAAGCCCTTGCGGCAGGTCCAATCACAAGGAGCAAGACGAATGTTTTGAAAGTTGATGCACCTGCCATAGTCAGCAAAAAGCCCCTTACAGTGCCAAAGAGTCCAGCGCTTGCTTTTAAATCAAGAAAATTAGAGCCAATCAAATCCAGCGAGGAAGTTGAAATAGAGCGACTGGAGAAAGAAAGAGCATCAAATAGAAAGATGCGGCAGGAAAATGCCGAAGCATATAAAGCTTTGTTAGAAGCTCCGTCTGCTCCTGCACCATTGCCGCCCAAGTTACCAACCATTCCTGCTGTTATAAAGCTTGCAACAGCCGCGAGGAGTCGATCAAATGCTACAGGTTGTTCTCAGCCATGGAAATCTGATGCGAAAGAGTTGGTAGCGGTTGAAGCGTGCAGTAAGGCGCATGCCAGCAACAAAGAGAATCCTCATGCGTCTGTTCAGACACATCCTAAATCTCCAACATTTCAAACAAAGCAAAGAACACGTCCACAGCGGTTTAAGCCAATTGAGGAGGAGCAGTTTGAGGCAGCGATGGCAGCTAGAGCACAGTTGAGGAACAAAAAGAAACGCCTGCCACCCCTATCGGAGCCCCCTACTTTGCAAATGCCAGAGAGTAAAAGTACTGAATACGAGTCAAAGAAGCGGCAGAAGCCTGCTATGACATTGCAAGACAATGGACCTGAGCAGCAGCAGCGGCAGCTTGCGAAGTCATCGGCCTTTGCCACCGAAGTGGGGCCCATCATCACCAGACAACAAGCCCGCCAAAGACGAAGGACGCTCCAAGGCAGGGCCCTAAGAGTGCGAATACCAGAAAATACTAGTGGTGAAGACCATACTTATTAGAGCGATTTGAATTGAATTAATTCTCATCTGAGCTTTCAACACTTTCCCAATCCTCCACACTCAATTCTCGGAATACCTCCTCGCCAGCCGAGTTCTCTTTGATACAGCTCCAGCCATCCAGTCTGTGAAGATCCAGGCTCCATACATCGTCTAAGACTACATCGGTGTGACTGATCTCGACCATGCCCCCAAACATCCACATAGTATTCTTTATGAGGGTGACCATGGCTCCACTTCGGGCCCTGGGTCTCATCATGTCTCTGCTGCTCAGATCAATTCCATATGCAGCAGGAGAGTAGAGCAATTCACTCACTGGACCGCCGAGTCTGTATGTTTCAAAGGCCTTGCGCGTTCTATACCCCCTGTAATGGGCCTGTATTCGAGTGGCGGCCCTTTGCAGAACTGTCAAGATATCAGGGCTCATTCCAACCAAAGCATTGGTACTCTCTTCAGCCCTATTATTATTCACTGACACGCTTGCCTTGTTATTAGCAGCAGCAGAAGCAGCAGCAGAAGCAGCAGCAATGGATGGCGGCCGTAGGACGAGTGGAAACCATCTTTTACTGTCCATGTTGAACTTGAATGTATCATTGAAGAGGGCAGAATATACCTTTTCTCCCGCCCCCTCTCTATCAAAAATTCCGCCAAATAGGACCGCAGTCCTCTTGTGAACGACCATGGCAAAACTTGAGCGAGTGCTGGGTGCCATGCCAGCCTTTTTTATCTTTTCCCAGGTAAGCGTTTTCAAATGAAGTGTCCATACATCGTCGTGGATCACACCTTTGCCTCCATCATCTCCTTCATCCCGTCCTTTTCTTGATTTCCTTCTTGAGGCATCTTGTTCAACGTTGAAGTAATGCACACTGTAGCCACCGAAGACATAAAGAATGGGTTGATCTGGGTGCAGTGCCAACTGGCATCCTCCTCTAGGGGCTGGTGCCGGCATGCCTGGCCTAGGTCCCAGACATTGCCAAGTTAGATCATCTACATTAAAGCTCCAAACATCATTGTAGTACTTTGTTTCCTTGCCATTGTCATAAAAACCTCCAAACAACAAGAGATAATTCTTATATACTAGCATCCTGTGCCCACTACGGGCGGAGGGACCTCCCTTTGAGGGCAATGGCTCCCACCTCCACTCCGCCAGATGTAACCTCCACACATCAGAGTAGTGTTTGAACTTTGTTTGGTTGAGGCTCGTGAATTCACCTCCAAACACATACATTGAGCTTTTATGGATTGCTGCTTGGTGCGAAGTCCGGGGAAGAGGACCTCCAGGTGTGTGGATGTGACTCCACGTGCCTTTGTCAGTGGAATACACATACACATCCCCATACACGTGAGTCTTGTCTTTGTCACTGTCGTAATACTCACCGCCGTACAAGATGAGGTCCTTGTCCTTGTAGGACACTAAAGAAGAGTATACTCTTGCTCCTGGAGGTGGACAATCATCTTCAACATAAAGCTCACTGATACGTTCATCTTGAAGTTTGAATTGAGCAAGGAGGGCATCGATATCATCTTCACCGCCAGCTGCTTTCTTTGCCAGACGTCTTGTAGACTTTTCCTCATTTTTCTCAGTTTTGCGATCTGTTTTCTCTCCTCCACGGCCAGGTGTGTGACCTTTAGCTTTCTTGCGCTTATCCCTTCCACTACCCATGTGACAAGTGGGAGGATGTCGACAGTTGCAAACAAGAGATGAGATTCTCTTCGGACTATGCCGTCAGAAACTCCTCCAACCCTCAGTCGCTCATTCTACGTCCTACTCTTATTCAATTTCTGAGTGACGGAATAAAAAAGTGTCTGTGCCCAAAGACGCTCTGGAATCTGCGCATATTCTTGCGCGCCTTCCTTGGAAAATGACTAGATAGCGGACTATTTTGTGAGTAGGTGTCACACTTCCTTGTTCGTAGGTTGAATTCGTCCAAATATCTTCCAATGGGTCTACACAGTGCCTTAAGAAAACTCAGTCTCCAGTGATCGCACCGATGAATGAGACCTTTGGATACTGTGAACCTTCCACCGCGTCTGGATATGCAGGATGGAGTATTGTTGTGACATTGGTAGTCTCATTGGTTATCCTAGCATCAGGTTACTGGTCCCTTAGTCGCTCTGTATACAAGCACCATGCATTGCACACTGTTGCCTCGTTCGAGCGTAAACCCGACTTGCTCTACAGACTCTTTCAAGGTGCTGCTGGCTCATTGCCTGGTTGGCTTGTATCTCCTCACACTAAGCAACTGGATTGGATCGATTCCATCAGTGAAGCCGTCTGGCCACATGTTGGACTGGCGCTAGCTAAGCAAGGGTCATTGTCTTTGGTGGAACAACTGCTCAACGACCCAAAGATGGCATTTCTCCGCCCGAAATGGTTGGCAGGATCTGGTATTAAAGTTCTCGGTATTTCTTCAGGCACTATACCACCCAAAGTCACTGGTGTAGAAGTACAGACTCCCGAAGGCGGCAATGAGGTTCTCTTGGATTTTGAGTGGAGTTGGTCGAGTAATGCTGTTGCGACTTTGTGTCTGAAGAGCTTGGATGTGGAGCAAATTACCTGGGTTGATAAAGTTCTCAAGGTTATGAATAGAGTGGCATCTGTCAAAGTTCAAGTAAAAGACTTTGCAGCCAGAGGAAAGCTTCGGTTTTGCATAGCCCCTTTATTGGATGATATCCCTGTGGCGGGTGCCATCAAGGTGAGCTTGTTGGGCGTCCCTGCACTCACCTATAGAATAGAAGCTCTGGGTGGAAATCCGTTCTTTCTCCCTGGTCTGGAAAACTGGCTCGACAATTTCCTCAGAAAGCAGGTCATGACTCAATTCTTATACCCCATGGGTTACACAGTGCAGCTGACAGACAAGGCGGCATTGGAATTGAAGCCCAAGGGTCTGCTCATTGTTAATGTCCTAGAGGCACTCAACCTCCCCCGTATGGATTGGTACGGCAGAAGCGATCCATTTTGCAAAGTGTGGCTCAGAGAAAATAGGAAGATGAGGACTGGTATACGGTACCGGACTCTCAACCCCCGGTTTGATGAACAATTTGTCTTTATAGTACATGAACCAACTCATCAACTCATCACTTTTCAATTGTTAGATTCGGATTGGATGAGTGCCGATGATGAAATGGGCAGAATTGAAGTACCAATCAAAGCTTTAGATTTAACATCGGGAGCGGTCAATGATTTTTGGATCCCAGTCCCTAACACCGCTCCCAGGTACCAGAAGAAAAGGAGACGAAAGGGTGAGGGGACGGATTTTCATACTGTACAAGCAATGGGGCATGTGAGCGAAACCAACTACTGGAAAAACATCATCCATGGTCCTTCAGACAGTGGAAAATCTGATGACAGCTCTAAGAGTTTGGAAAATAAGAACAACTACTTCAGTGCTGCAAACCTCAAAAAGAAGCTGCAGGATGCTGCAGTGCCATTTGAAAGTCTTATGAAACGGAAGGAAATGCAGCTTCACGTCGCCATTGAGTATCATCCATTCAGTGCAAGTGATTTAGCCAGAGCAGAGCGACCACAGTGCTACGATGCGCAAATGATGTTAACTGCCAGAGAAGACAGAGTGCAGTCCGTTCTGAGAGGTGGTTTGTTATTACTCAATATTGACAGAGCTGAGAATTTAGCAGTGAGGAGATGGCAGGGGTTCACTAGAAATTTAAAAATAATTGCGAGAGTCGGGAAAACTGTGCGTACATCACAGCGCAGCAGGGGTACCTTTCTACACAATAGGAATCCTGTTTTTGAAGAATTGATCGAAATTTTATTGGATGGAGAAGAAGCTACTGCTCCTGATGCTGTCATATCCATTGAATTATGGGAAACACACGTGCTCCGCTGGGATACTTTTAGGGGAAGGGTCACTTTGCCACTTTCAGATGTCCAGGCAGCGAGAAAGGTGACTGGAGACTGGCGGTTGGAAGATGTGCCCAGTGGCAGGTTGACGATGTCCATAGAATGGTTATCTGCCCTGAGCCAAGTATCTTTTGAGTAAAATTAAAAAAGAAAAGTATGATTTTTTTTAGTGTCCCTTTGTGTCGTCATATGTCTGCCATTTGTTATAAGGGAAGACGTGTTTATTCTTCTCGTACCAGTGCCTCTCAACTACCTTGCCCGCATGGGTGTCTCGACTCTGAAGCCTGGGATCAAAAGCAGCCACAGCATGCTGTTGGACGTCAAAATGAAAGAGTGGGCCACTTCTCCCACGTGCCTTGTTGACTATCAATTCATAGAAAGTGACAGTGTGCGGGAGTATGATGTCTTCCTTGACGTACATCAGGTTGCTGAGGCTCGACATTCTGACTTCTCTGAATTCATCCGCTAACTCCCTTTGCACCTTGTTCAAAAATGTGCCTATAGTATCACCTTTTTTCACTTCTATCTTCCTCCTGTGTCCAGACCCATTATAGTACGAATACGTGATTTCCAACGGCTCTTTTCTAATTCCATCTTGCAGCACGGCATACTCATGGGCAAGGTGTTGCCGAAGTGACTCCTCTTGCTTTTCTCTATCTTTATCAGGCAAAAGATGAGCTTCTGGAGCATTGGGATCTTTTCCTAGTGTAGCATATTTGACATCGGTGACTGCAACAGGGGCCATGTCTCCCATCTCAGTGGCATCATCATCGTCATGCACACCATCATTGTCATCACCAGCAAATGAGAGCTTGAGCTTCTGAGTTACTTTGATCCTTTTTGCGTTCTGGGAAGCAGCACGCTCTGATTCCTTACAGTCTAATTTCCTTTTCTCCTCCAAAGCTATCTGTGAAGCTATTATTGTTCTTTTCTCTAGAAATTCTTCACGAGTGACCAATCCCACCGTCTCTGCTTTGAAAGCGTTCTCCACGGCCTCGAGACTAGTAGACTTGCCAAAACTGCGAAGGTTGACTTGCGACTTCTGCTCTATTGCAAGTCTTTCTGATTCAAATGCCTTCTTTTGCTCCTTTCTTTCCTTTTCCTGGAGCAATATTCGAGCTTTGTCAGCAGCATTTCCAACCATCTTTATCGTTTCTGATCTGGAGGGAAAAATAAAAGAGATGGATTTGGCTTGAATAGAGATATGGACGTCTCATAGAGTAAAGTAAACGACATTGGTACTCTATGAACTCTGTGACAGGAAGCAATATATCTATTGGAGAATACATGCCTCTGTCATGCATGCCCTGTTCGTCAAGGAAAGGGACTCTAACCTAATTCACTGAGGGACTTATAACCTACGGCTTTGAAACTGAATGTATATGGCATGCCATTTGTAGTAAGACTCCTGCAAGGCCCCTCTGATAGGGGTTGTCGACCACAAAATGTGCCACAAGATCATATGGTGGCTCGAGGCTTCAATTTGAGGGTTGAAAGGAACAGGACCCTTCTAGTCTTTGGTGGGCAGGCTAAAATTTCCGTTTTTGTACATTTCTCAGAAAGGCTGCTTTCATTGTGTTGTGGTACATCATTTAATAGCGAATTATTTATAGTTCCTCTGTCAATTGGTGCAGCGATCATGCTCTCAACGCCCCATAGCGGCAAAGATCATGGCGGGCAGGGCGTATCACTCCTATTTACACCAAAAGTAGATGGACAAACGACCTCTGAATGGGCTAGAAGTGGTTCACAACTCGGCCGATCTCGTGCACAGACCCAGACACGGTGGGAGGCAACGCCTCCCTCTCGCGGCCGTCGGAGTATGACTCCAGCCAGTAGTAATGCTAAGGAGACACCTCCTCCACCACCATCGAATAGCCTCTTCGACTCTCCTGTTGGTGGAGCCAGTCTTGCTACTTGGGGACAGAGGACAGAAGTTGGCGAGGAGACAGAAGCGTCTCCTAGTGCAGCCGTTCTTGCAGCTCATCAACAACAACAGAGGGATCTCGCACGTGCAAATAGGGTCCAGTATGAAGATTCTTGGGTCACAGTATTTGGAATATCGCAGAGTGATATTCCCATGGTCCTTAAAGAATTTTCTAAATGCGGAGATATCATAGAGTTTGGCACATTTGGGGAGGCTTCCTCTGTCAATTGGATCCATATAAATTATTCTAGCAAACATGGGGCTCAGAGGGCGCTACTGCGGAATGGAGAGCAGCTCTCTCAATTTTGCATGGTAGGCGTGAAAGGTTTAGAACCTGCTCAGAAAGCAGCAATACATGGTTTCATGACAGATGGCAATGAAACGACGTCATCATCATTCATGCTACCAATACCTAAACCTGCTCAATCGACTAGATCATATGCATTTGATTCATCAGCTGGGGCATCTTCTGTAGTTCCGCTCTGCAATAAGTCAACTTGGCAGAAAATATCTGAACTTGTACTAGGGTTATAGGGTTACATTTTAAACCACCAGTAGATAACTGTCACACATAACAACACTCCAATCATGCCTCCATATGTCAGCATTGCATCCATTTTCTGTCTTCTCTCTATAAGTCGTAGTAAAGAATCCCCTAAACCAGTTGAATTTAAAACGTCAAGTACCTTCTTATGTGTCTGCTTGAGTCGATCTCTATTTCCAGCCATTGCACCTAGAACGCCAACACCCGTCTCATAAGCTTCCTCCAGAACCCTTTTACTATTATCTACTCTTCTCTTTGCTGCTAATTCCGCATCCATTTCACCCAGAATATTGCTGTAACCTAGGCCGTCTTGCCTCCTTTGAAGTAATTCTTGTCGTTGCGCATCATCTCTCTGTCGCCCGTGTGCTCGAGCTCCGAGGCGGGTAATTGCTGACTGCAATGCATCAGTTTCATCTGTAATCTGCTCTATCTTTCGTTTCCACAAATCTATCTTGTTGGGGGCCTCCCGTAATGTTTGCATTCGCCAAGTGGCATCAAGTTCTTGGGCTGTCCGCTGAAGCTGTGCCAGCTGACGCTGCAAGTCGAGCAACAGACTCTGGGAATCTCCTCCTCGATAAGCATTTTCTACGGCCTCTAACTTTTCAATTCCAGTTCTTAAACTTATGATCAACTTTTTGGCTCGTGAGTAAAGTACTTGCAGATCCCCCATTCTTTGGTTCAAAAGATTTGAAATGATCTGGCAATTTTCTCGTGAATTTACCCCAAAGATTTTAAATAGGGTCAAGAATGCACATCTTTATCACTATTATTGCATGAGACAGGGAAGCATTTGCATGTCGAGCCCTCTTCAATTGAAGACATTTATGTTCCCCATGCTTGCATGCATCAAGTTTTTGGAACGGGAATCCAGCTTTCAAAGAGCATCTCCTGACTGATGTAGACAAAACTATTTGTGCCATTTTCAGCAAGTGGACTCGACTCGACTATGCTTCACTAATCGAAGACAGGCAGCAATTGTGAGTCGGAAGGATTCGTTACATCATGTCGACGGTGGAGGAAGCCAAAGAGCTTATATGCGACCTCTGCCGCAATCTTTACGACCAGGGACATGTCAGCGGTACTGGAGGAGGCATCAGCATTCGCGTTGATGACCAAATAGTCATGGCCCCCTCTGGCGTTCAGAAGGAGCGGATGAAACCGTCTGACATGTTCCTTGTTGGCATGAATGGAGAGGTCATAGAAGCCCCAAAAGCTCTTCCTCCTCCCGCAAAGCCCCCTAAATTGAGTGAATGTGCACCCCTTTTCTTATCAGCTTATGAATTAAGGAATGCTGGAGCTGTCATCCATAGTCACAGTATCAACGCATTCCTGGCGACCCTGCTCAGACCGGAGGCCTCCGAATTCACAGTCACTCAAATTGAAATGATCAAAGGGATTTCAGGACATGGATTCTATTCCAATTGTGTCATACCTATCATAGAAAACACTGCTCGCGAGTGTGAACTCACTGACCGTCTGAGGGAGGCTATCGTTGACTACCCAGAATCAAATGCTGTCCTCGTCAGGCGGCATGGTGTATATGTGTGGGGTAATGATTGGATCCACGCAAAAACACAATCTGAATGTTACGAGTACTTGTTTGAGTGCGCAGTGCGTATGCATCAGTTAGGCTTCGATGCATCAGCTCCTCCTCCAGAGGTTGACGGTCATCGAACCACGACAGATCGCCCCCTCAAGCGGCTGCGTCCTGCGACAGTTGAAAATGAGCATCCCAAAGCAATTGTGTTGGACATTGAGGGCACCATATCACCTATTTCATACGTGACTGATGTGTTATATCCCTATGCACGACAGAGACTGAAAGCATTCATGTTGACGCATTATGATACAGCAGAAGTTCAAGAAGGCTTGAGGCAGATTGTTGACCAGGCCAATGTGGATTCGCATGCTGACATGCTGGCACCAAGTGTACCTTCTCCAAGAGACGCTCCTGCAGAAAAGGTAGTTGAATGTGCAACAAAAAATTGTGAATGGTTGATGGATCAAGATTGCAAGGCTCCTGGACTCAAAACGATCCAGGGACTTATTTGGAGGGAAGGATTCAGATGTGGAGATTTGGTGGCAGATTTATACTCAGACGTCCCTGGTGCATTAGCAGACTGGAAAGACGCAGGAATTAAAACTTACATTTTCTCCAGCGGCTCTAGAGAGGCTCAAAAGAATCTGTTTTCGGCCACCAAAGCGGGTGATCTACGACCCTACTTGTGCGGCTTCTTCGATACAACGTCTGGACCCAAAACCGAACAGTGTGCGTATCAAAACATTGCACTCTCTCTAGGTGTTGATGGGGAAGACATTTTGTTTGCTACTGATAACGAGAAGGAAGCAATGGCCGCTGAGGCTTCTGGTTGGAGGGCAGTGTTGGCCGTGCGTCCAGGCAACCCTCCTCTGTCCCCCGAGGCCACTCGTAGATTTAGATGCGTTGAAAATATGAAAACCCTTCTTCTTTAAAATTGCGACATCAATTCGAAAATGAATTACAGCGGAGATGCTCGATAGACTACCGCCCGAAGTAATTGCAAGTATACTGTTAAAGCTCAGTTTCAGCGGACATCGTTCTGATGATATTGGAAAGCTGTTTCTTGTAAGCAAGTCATATCAAAGCGCATTAGAGGATGAACGATTGTGGCATATACTCATCACTATTTGCTTCCCTGAGATCGACCGTCAGCAATGGCTTATCGGTCCTGACAGCCGGCTCCAGCTTGCAACCGGCTCCAAAACAGCAAAGGACTTGTGGTGCCTTCTTGGTAGCAAAAGGCATGTTTTAGGGTGTTGGCAAATTATGGCGCCAAGGATTGAAGAAAAACCATTTCTGGCTTCATTTTGCTGGAGGCCAGATAAGATTGAAGGCCGGTGGTTGAAGCACGTCGGGCCCCTTCAGCTTGTAATGTCCCCTTTCATATCTATTCACCCAAAAGTTGGTACAGATGTGAATATTTACAAATTAAGTCATGATACTTTAAGTGTCCAAAAGGTCAGTACTGTACAACGATCTAAATCCAGGACCTCAGAGGCAGTGGCTGATGTTGCGTTAGGAACCTCGCCAATTTCTCAGACGAGCAGCGCGTTTGAACAGGCATTTAGAGAGTATGTGACAAGCACACACAGAGGAGGATCTAAACGGTCCACCAACTCATCAAAAACACTCTTCAGCGGGGTCTACACTTTAAATAGAGTCTTGACACCCTATTTTGCTGCTGCTGACGAGAACATCCAGTACAGTGGCTTGTACTTTTTTGAGAGATTGGCGGATTATGACAATCACCAGCTATCAACCATGTTTGGTTCGGGTATAATCCGTGTATGCGCGAAGTCATCACTGATACAGTGTGACACACTGATAAATATGGATGAAACTAGAGTGGTCTCTGCAATTTTGGATCCATATTGCGTTGATTTTTCCATTCAGGAAGCATCAGCAGCTGACATGGGACAGGCGAAAGAAAGGTTTGACCGCTTGTATGAAATATTCAATAGGAAACAAATAGGAGTAGACGATGCCCCTTGTAGATTAGAAGCAGAAAGATGTCATGCATTTGCCGACGATTTCAGTAGATCCTCTGGTTTTCAACGAACCAGACATGGGTCCCATGTGCTGGTGCTGAAAGAAAATATGTTCTCCGCAAATCTTGCTATTGTATTCAGTAGTTGTGATGCTTTGCTATTACGGCGCTTGAATGAAGAAGAGTGCTCATTTTTTAATCCTGTGTAAATTGACTGTTAATAGTATCATCACCCTCGATCATTCTTCGACCCACTTGGATTTCCAAATTATTCCATCCAGTTCAAATGACTCTCCCTCCCCTTGGGCAACCCAAGCTTGTAGAGATGTCAATTCAGTCGACTTGGGAGACTCTCCCTGTGCAAATAAAGATCTACTCCCATCAGGCATCTTCTGATAATATGTACCTAACCTACACTTTGCAAACTTTTCTCTTCCTGATCTCAAAGGGATGGATAAGCCATCTACTCCAAATTGAATTCCAACTGCTAACTGATCGACAACGGCATAGGAGGGTCCACCTATTTTGGGCAGCTTGACAGGCCTGGCATTCTGCACTTTTCCATCGGTCCATGTGAATAAAAATGCAGCTATCGAATCTCTACTGGGTTCGTTGAGATTTATGTATCCTCTTGGGTTGTAGCCCCCTATCACAGCACCACCACGTGTCTGAGCGACTACAAGGCAAGCTCCAAAGGTATCTACACTTCTATGAAATGCCTCTGCATCCCACCCTTGTGTGTTGGCATCGTAAGCCAGTCGGAGGGGTAGCTTTTCTAGTTGAGTATTCTTGAGGAGCTGACGTAAGACAGCAACTTCGGGTGGATCACCAGGAATAGGATCTGCCCAGTCATCAACAGGAGCTGGATACAGTTCTATGTCGTTTTGAATTCGTTGCATACCAAAAGGGTTTTGATCCTCCAACGACGCTGATCCGAACAATTTGCCGAATACTTTGGTGACAAAGTCATCATCGTTGTTGCCACTGCTACCAGCACGTCGTTTTATAGACCTATCGGACTTGTGCCGATATACCTTCCTAGGCACAGATATACATTTAACGAGCATCTTTTCTTCAGTAATTAAAGCGTATAAAGTCATCATTTGTTGGAATTGATGTTTTGATGGGGCCAGCTCTGGCAGGGACGATTGCCCATGCTGTGAATAATTGGTAAGAAACACGAGTAATAGTAACAAAGCAGCAAAATGGCAACAGTGATGTTCTAAATATTCATTATGTCTTTTTGGGGAGCTCTCGGATTTTGCATATTTCTGATTTCCAAGGCTCCATACCTTTGGCCATCCATCATCATCATCATCATCATCATCGCCGGCGGCCAACTACCTCCAACTGTGACATTGAAAGCACCATCAGGTATGACATAATACATCAAACCCTAGAAGCGTCGTGTAAATTAAAATTGTATTTTATCCCTCAATGCTTAAATATGCATTCAGTATGAACTCGACGAAAAAGTTTGCAGATTTTGTACGTGGATCGCTGTCAATGACGCGGACCTTGTCCACAACAAAACACGGGGGTGGGACGAAAGTGGGACAACTAAACCATATAGCAATCGCTGTACCTAACCTTAAGGATGCAATGAAACGATTTGGGGAAATATTAGGAGTAGAAGTCAGCACACCGCAACGCCTACCAGAGCATGGCGTCACCGTTGCCTTTGTTCAACTTGCCAATACCAAGTTGGAATTATTGGAGCCATTGGGGGATACCTCACCTATCGCAAACTTCTTAGTGAAATATCCTGCTGGGGGCATGCATCATATGTGCTTGGAAGTAAATGACATCCATGGCACAGTAGATCGACTTCAACAGGACAACGTGCGAATCATAGACCCAAAACCAAGAATTGGTGCTCACGGGACTCCAGTAGTTTTCTTACATCCAAAAGAGCTTTCAGGCGTCTTAACAGAGCTTGAAGAAATTAAATAAGGCTTATAAAAATCTGGTACTGAACACTCTGTAACTTCTAGAAGTCCACGGATTGGCAGGATCTTTAAAGTGGCTCTGCACGCACATAGGCAGCCAAGCCACACTTTCATCATCACCTTCATTCTTCCCCATAGCTGCCATCAGATGGCCTGTAACTCCTTCGAATACCTCTGGTCGCGCAATTAGGTCGCATGCATTTATACAGAAGCACTCATTGGCTTGTTGGCCCATGAGGAGCACATCCAACCTTCCAGTGGCATCTTCCACCAACACCTTCAGTGCCCAGCTCCACTTCTCTCCGACTTTCACAGCCATACCCTCTGGGATTTTAGGGTTATAATCCAGTATCCTAACAAGAAGCCTATAGTTGGTTGGTTGTACCAAAGTGACATCGGCAAGCAGACTTCTGATCGTTACCATTGGCACATTTTCTGCTTGGGGAGTGATGGACAGAAAGTTGTATGGTGCAGGTGCCCATTCAGAGACTGTTTTCATGGCATCGCCCTGTCTATGGCTGCTTGCAACTTCAATAGTTAATGTAGTGTCCTGCACCAGAGACCATTTGCTCTTTTCTGTGTAGTAGCCCTGCAACTGGCCTTGAACCACTTTGGCACTCACATTCCTCAATTTGATCCAGTGTCCCACCTGCGGGATCTCAATTGTCCTCTTAGCGTTGAAGACCAGGGGCATTGCAGTACCAACGGAAGGTAATGTATCAGCTGTCAGACAATTGTCCAAGGGTAGCTGCCTAGCTGTCATTTCCATCATCTCTTCTTGCGCTGTGAAGCCTTCAACATTTCTAAAATCGCAGGTGTAGGAGTACGGTTTAGCATCTGTGCCATCCCAGATGTAGATAGCTTTCAAGTGGGCATCTGTTCTGAGCATTCTGTCTTGGAGATCTAAATCGCTGCCCAGAACTAAGGCTATACAGTCAAAGAAAGTTTCTGGGAGCACATCTCTAATTTTCCGCAGGTACTGTTGGTGCGTCTGAGCGGCAGGGTGCAATGGCAGCACGCTAGTGGCATTCCAAGCTCTTAATGCCGCGATGATCTCATTGTCATGCGACTGGTCCATTGTGAAATGTTCTGATGACTTTTGCTTAGGTTCAAAATTACCAGATGGTCCTTTGGGGAATAGGACAAAATGAAATTGATATCCAATTTTGCCAGTCAATTGGGGTTTGTTGTTGAAGCATTGATACTTCGCCCGGTGTATTCTTAAGATGTCCCCTGGAGTCGCATGTGGCAGCTTGTTGGGGTCACTGGAGAAAATTAATACAGGAAATGTATTAAATTCATCACCATATGACGGATCCTTGATGTAAATATTGCTGACCCAGTCTGGTCGCCGGCGGGGGTGGATCAGCATATGCAACTGAGACTTCATTTCAGAATAAATTCATACCTGAGCCCTTCGTTCTTCTAGGAGCACTACATTCTACTACTACTGCATAAACATGGACCCCAAAGCGAACGTCATTCTGAGCAATGAGCTGTCCTAGATCGATGTACTCGTATCTGGTCCTTCCATTAGCCTCTTGCATCTCTTTAGCATTTGTTCTTTACCGTAATTGTCTTATCACGGTATTGTTATTTCAAAATTGAGACTCGGCTTTGAAATTGTCTTGAAATTGCCTTGAACTTGCACACCTCTTGCACAGGCTAAACAATACTTACTACATAGAAGGTTTATTATGGAACGTGTTGTTCCTTTGACCAGGAAACCTGACTGTACATAGAAGTAAATGTTCATGCTGGGTTTTTGCTCAGCACGGCTGGGTTTTGAGCAAGCACAATAGCGGCACACTTTTGGGGAAACTAGTGATGAAGTCAGAGAAATAAAACAACTGATCACAGTATGATTGTCACATATACAAAAAGTTTAACATACTCACAAAAGTAGTACTACATTAAATTAAATCAGCCGAATAATATATCTCGCATCGCTGCAAAGTAAATGACGGATAAGCATATCATGACCAGCAGGGCAACCGTCAAAGGTCCCACCTTATCGTCAAAAAAACCTACTTGTTTCTTGCGAATAAATTCACTTCTCCAATAGAAGGTAAATATTGCATACGCAATCATCAAAATGGACAGGGGAAGTGTGATCATGGTCATCAGCTCCACAGTATTCTGAGAGATAGTTGGGTGTTTCTGCGGAGTATCCTTAGCCACTGAGAATCCTGCTATTGCTGTGCTTACTGTTCCTAATGTAGTGGCCATGCTAACCCATGCCAAGAAGGTACGTTCATTTGCTGTTTTGGGTTGAAGTCGATGGTCAGGGGACTGGCGATGGGATAGGAGGGATTTACTGCATGAACCCACCGAAGTATGTTTTTGGCTCTATTCTTAAGGGTAATTTACGAGGTATTTGATAAAGAGCACCTGCTGTGTTCGTGCGAGTGCCAAAAATAGCATCGAGGGTGGCAGAAGTTGGAAGGCGAGGCATGTTCACAGGAAAACCCCGTTTTTTGTGTGCAATATCCCAACAATTTTGAAATAAATTTGGACGAGCTGGACACCTAGTGTCCTCCTCATAATATCTTCTGCATTTATTGAAGGTGGTACCACCGGTGTTTTTCCGTTTTAGTCTTCATTAAATTTTGTATAACTTTAAATCTGTGTATCAACTAAGGAGAACGTATCGCTTAGTACAAGTCCCGAGAGGATCACACTGTTGAAAGTTCCGTATGCATGTCGATTCCACAGCTACAAATGCAGTTCCTTTATACACTGCCCCCTAGATTTCTTCCCAAGAAACACACAAAGATACATTGTTTGGGTTCATTTACTGAGGATCCCAAGGAACAGCTTAAGCCAGACCGACAAAGGCCGGTCTGGCTCAACAAACGTCCTAAGGCCAGGCAGGTTGAGAAATTTGAGGAGCTGCCAATAGTCAGGATTGGACCAGGAAGCACGTCCACATTTTTCAGCTCAGACAAATTAAATACTCTTGGTCTTGAAAGTGATGTAATCGCTGCATTAGAGTCTCTCGGGATCACTCGTCCAAGTCACATTCAAACTGCTGCAGCTCGAGCCCTGTCATCGTCTGCTCGCCATGTTGTCATTGCCGACCATGCAGGCAGTGGTAAAACCATGGCATACCTTTTACCCCTTCTTTCCCTGATAAAGAGGGAAGAAAAGGAGGCTGGAGAGGCAATGCGCAAACCGAACCGGCCTCAAATTGTGGTAGTCACTCCAACCGCAGAACTCTGTGCTCAAGTTGTGAGAGTGTGTAGAGCCCTGTCAAAAGCTGGTGCTCGGCATCGATCCATAGCTGTCACTGGTGGTAGACCATTAAAAACCCATAAAGAAAACTTATCAGAGGGGATAGATGTACTAGTTGGTACCCCAGGAAGGCTACAGGAACTCATGGATGTGGGTGCACTGTCTGTCGAGGAATGCAAGGCAATTGTTTTTGATGAAGCAGATATCCTGCTTGGGGATGAGACTTCTGCTTTTACAGGACAGTCAAAACCATTATTGAATCTAGCTCCAGAAGCATGCCGCCTTCTTTTTGTGAGTGCTACAATTCCTGAGAATGTATATTACGACCTCGAGGCAGAATATCCTGGATTAGTGGCTGCTCTTGGACCTGGACTTCATCGGAATCCTCCAAACATCATAGAGCAGCTGGTAGACTGTTCTGGCGGAGATGAAATAACTGAAGAAAGTGGAAAGAGACGTAAATTGCAAGCTCTTTTTGCCGTTTTACAAGAACAGTCAGCATACCGGGCCATAGTCTTCTGCAATAAAATTGATTCATGTAGAGACGTAGAGAATTTTCTGAATCGCACGCTTCCAAAGGGAGCATCAGAAGTCCTTCCATATCATGGGGCAATTGCTGGCCATGTGAGGGATTCGAATTTGAGGCTATTTCTGACTCCACCGACGTATAAGGACAAAGAGCGGCTAAATAGGAAAGTATTGGTGTGCACTGATAGGGCCTCGAGAGGTGTTGACACATCCCATGTGGATCATGTCATACTGTTTGACTTTCCAAGGGACCCCAGTGAATATGTAAGGAGAGTTGGAAGGACAGCCAGGGGTGCTGGTGGAAGAGGGTTAGTGAGCATCCTCGTACTTGGCCGTCAAGTAGCTTTGGCAAAAGCTATCATCGATAAGAATCAGAAAGGCCAACCGGTTCACAGAGTGCCGGTGGCCATTCCCGTCTCTAATAGCAAGGGACCGCATCAAGTCAAAGAATAGACATGCTATCTGTATTTAATATTACGAATCATCATCATCAGACTTTATTTTTGCACTAGCATTCTGCCCTTGTCTCTCAGCTATTTCAAAGGCCTTCTTTACAGCAAAATAGTTGTCAGTCACCGACACTTTGGGAAGTACATCTTCCTTTCTCTTCTTTCTGGCTTCCTCAGGTAGTAGCGAGTCGGGAAATAGAAGAAGTTGGACACCCAGCGCTCCTAAACCCAGTGCATTGGCACCAAATATGAATGTTATGAGGTAGGCTAAACCTTTTACTACTGTCTGGACTACCACAGCAATATTATGCGCTGTGTATTGGGTTGGCAAAGTTTGTGCATCAAAGAATCCATCGATGAGCCTGGAACACTGGAACAACAGCCAGCATATGATTCCAGCTTGTAAAGCTCCTATGAAGCATCTAATTGGCGTAACTTCTTCAGGCTTTGAAGCCTTTTGCTCTCTTTTTCCAGACAGTTCTTCCTCTTCATCGCTATCCTCTTCTGAGTCTCCCAGCAGTGATGGTTTGGCTGCGTCTGCAATTGAAGCTATTCTCTCTGATGTTGCTTGCTGTGCCCTTCTAGAGAATAGTCTGAAGAGATAAATAATCAGGACAATAACATAAGCTACTCCTGCAGCAGTCTTCAAGAATTCACCACCATCCGTTGGATTGTAAGCAGCCTCCTCAGCCAAGGCAGAGAGAGGAGTTGCGGAGAGCAAAAGGCCTGCGATAGCTGTGGCTGGGACCCAAATACTTGCGTAGGTATCGTCGATTCTCGCCTTGCAACGCACATTCTCTTTAATGTTTGGCACTGAAGGTCTTTTACTCCGCGCATATGCTGTTTTACGGGGTGAAACATATCTACGACGACAATTTGTCACGACAGCGACCTTTTCTCGACATGAACGTAGCATCGAACGCTTGATGGAGTTTCACTGATAGCACTGCAAAGTTTTGAAAACATTGATAGTTTCAAACTCAATCGGAAAAGAGAATCGGGCCGAGACGATGGCGGCATTCTGCAGCGTTGCAGCTAGTACCTTGACTAGAATAAGGGCACTTTCGACATGCATCAATATATCTTGAGCGTCGTTTACAATTTAGAAACGTTAAAAAGTAATCTGTTACTTAAGTCCCCCGATTTTATTCAGTTTTGCCATCACTTATAAAAACATCTCATCTTCTTGAGTTCATAGCTAGCATAGATACACTGCGCTTTATTCACAATTCGCAGTATACCTTATCTTTCGAGCATTGTCCGTACATTTGGGACTTTAAGCGCGCCCAAGGCCTTCTTTCTGCACGGCACTGCAATCACCTGTCCAACGGCCGCCTGTCTCATCCACCGCAGAGTTCCGTTTATTGCTATGGGTAAGGAAACTCCAGTTGACCAAACCACCAATACTTCATGTCATATCCAAATTCTGGGACTTGGATCTGACAATGGGGGTGTAGTACCCTCGGCATTACTATTCTTTGATAGACAGAGGTATTTGTTCAATGTCGGTGAAGGGTTTCAGCGCTTCTGTGTCGAGCACAAGATTAAGCTTGCACGAGTTTCAGCTGTGTTAACAACAAGAAATACAACAGAGGCGACTGGAGGACTTCCGGGAATGTTGTTGACAATGGCTGATACATCATGCGGTGGCCTCCTATCAGGGCATGCTGGATTGTGTCTGCACGGTCCACCGGGCCTTCATACCTTGGTCAATGCTTTTAGGACCTTTATAAACACCAAGGATATGGGAGTCAGGGTCCATGAGTTTGGTGGCAGCAGCAAGAATACCACAAACATCCTTACGACTGCAGAAATTGGAGCAGAGCTAGATCCCATCATTAAAAATGTCGATGTCAAGATATCTCCTGTTCTACTGCAGTCCTCCACTATTTCAGCCAAAGAGGAGTGTACTGCCAATGGTGGTGAGCCAGAAGCCAAACGGCAACGCACTGATGACTATGAAGACATAATAACAACCGCTGCTGAAACACCTGCTGCATGTTATATCGTCAGACTGCCTGACATTCCAGGAAAGTTCCTTCCTCAGAAAGCAGCTGCGCTGGGAGTTCCTAGGGGTCCCCTGTATGGCAAGCTGGTCCGGGGCGAAAGTGTCATGTCTGCTTCTGGTAAAATGGTGACACCAGAAGAAGTCCTGGAGGCAAGTACGCCAGGTCCGACAGTCATTATTATTGACTGCCCTTCTCTTTCCTATGTGCCATCGCTCCTGAGTTCAGTGGCCCTTAAGACTGTGCTGGTTGAGGATGGGGAAGAACGTAAGAAAGTGGCCTGCGTACTTCATCTCAGTCCCAAAGAAGTTGTCGCCGATGCAAGATATAAAAATTG
Organism: Axilococcus clingmanii; assembly: GCA_019693495.1. Classification (NCBI taxonomy): domain Eukaryota; kingdom Viridiplantae; phylum Chlorophyta; class Chlorophyceae; order Chlamydomonadales; family Chlorococcaceae; genus Axilococcus; species Axilococcus clingmanii. The sequence continues at coordinate 22,365 of JAAMXV010000517.1, forward strand.
GATCGAACAGTGTGCTGGTCCTACTCACATTGTTGCAGCTGAAGCTGTTGGAAAGGATGCTCCAGTCCTCAGGAAGTCCACCATATTACAGGCAAAACTCAACGTGATTCATTCCAGCATATTTCCCCTGGTGGGGAAAGTGCCAATCCTTCCCAAACACGGTATGTGATAATCTTGTTCTTACTATACTGTTGTTATTATACTCTAGGCGCACATCCATCTCAAAAAGATTATAAATAATACTTCTCCTCCTCCTCCTCCTCCTCCTGCAGACAATGGTGTGGTGGAGGATAGTGTGGTCTCCGGAGATAACATGCTCAAATTCCATTTCCGGCCATTGACCAAGAAAGGGTTGGACAGAGAAGAAGTTCCAGAGCCATTGGATTTGAGTCAAGTACAAGACGATTTGAAAACACAAAAGCCATCTGTTGCCAATGCCATTAAGCAAGTCATCAGCCATCAACAACTGCCAGCTCCGATACGGGCTGTTACTGACAGCCCAGACTATGAGGATGCTAGAGTAACTTTCTTGGGAACAGGGGCAGCTGTTCCTTCAAAGTATAGAAATGTCACAGGAATCTTCTTAGATCTTGGCGCCAAAAATGGGACCCTGATGATGGACTGTGGTGAGGGCAGTTATAATCAGCTCCGAAGAATGTTTGGGGTTGATGAGGCTCATAGGTTGGTGGGTGCATTGAAATGCATTTGGGTGTCCCATATACATGCTGATCATCACGTAGGGTTGCCAATGATGTTGGCAGCTAGAAGCAGGATATTAGGGCCTGATGTTGAGCCGTTGGTAGTCATCGGGCCACGTCCCTTGCGCAGAGCCCTTTTGAACTATTCGCGGCTAGAACCTATGTCTGTGTGCTTCATAGAGGCAATGCACACCGCCATGCCTCCAGTATCCCCCCCAGATAGTCCTCCACCTCCCCCCAGAATGGCAGAAGCATTGGAGAGAGTGAAAAAATCTTTAGGACTTTCGCAACTCAAGAGCATCAGGGTGGCACATTGTGCTCATGCATTTGGTCTTTTGTTAGAGTCTGAAACACAGCCAAGGTGGAAGATTGTTTTTTCTGGGGATACCAGACCTTGTGATTCTGTCATAGAAGCAGCTAAAAATGCGACTCTCCTTATTCACGAGGCCACATTTGAAGATGACTTACAAGAAGAGGCTGAGGCCAAGAGGCATTGCACCACCAAAGAGGCTGTCAATGTTGGAAATGCGGCCGATGCCTACTGTACGCTCCTGACCCATTTCAGCCAGAGATATCCTAAAATTCCTGTGATTGGTGAGAGTGTATATGGCCGTGTAGGAATTGCTTTTGATTTGATGACTGTTGGACTACAAGATTTGTCTATTCTGCCGAGTATTGTTCCAGTAGTCAAGCAGTTGTTTGAGGAAGGTGAGGAGGAGGAGGAGGAGAAGGAGGGGGAGCGAGTGCCTGAAATGTTTTCCTAGCTCGAGGGGATCACGGCCACAGATAACGTTAGTTGGATGGATACATTTCGGTCGATATAATTGCAATCGTAAGACTTTTCTTTTGAGTGTAAGTCTTCGTGTAAAGGTGAGAAAACAGGCGTTGACGTCGTATGGGTCGTGGGATTACGGCGATGATATATTGATAAAGCTGAATTTGAATAGAATTGCAACTCGTCGACGATATCTGTGTTAGCAGAAGTGTATTCGAAAGCTCACTATGCGTGTCTTTTCTCGTAGGTGAAGGATGTCAAGCCGACTGATGAAAGCTTTTGTAGCCCAGCCATCTACAAAGCCTGCAAATGTTCGCAGGGTCGTTTCCTGTCGCGCTCAAAATCATGATGCAAGTCAATTTCTAAGATCCAATGCAGCAGCAGTGAGTTTGTTCGTACCTGAGCACCATATCTGTCAAGCCTGACCGTCCTCTGTCAACTCATTTTGCAGGCCGCAGCAGCTGCCACTCTGCTCTTGGTCCCAGGTCAATATGCCAATGCATCAGAGTTTGATCTGCTTGCAACAGAGTCACCCTCCACATATGTTTTAGATGACGCATCTGTCTTGAATAAAACCACAAGGAAATCAGTTTCCGACCAGCTTTCTGCGCTCCAGCAATCTACTGGATACCGGCTGGAAGTTGCTACAGTCAGAAAACTGGAGTTTGAGTCAGATGCTTTTGCATTTGGTGACAAACTTGTTGGAAAATGGTTCCCAGGTGCAAAAGACAAGAGCGGAGTCCTGCTCATTGTAACTTCTGGAAAAGATGGTGCTTTAACTGGCGGTGACAAATTTATGTCAGCAGTTGGCGATGATCTCATAGACTCCATTATTGGAGAAAATATTCCAGTACTGACAGAAGAGGAAAAGTATAATGAAAGTGTCACATCGTCGGTGTCTCGCGTTGTCGCTAAACTGACAGGAGAAGCAGACCCCGGTCCTCCACAGAGAGTACAAAGAGAACGCAGAAGGAATTACAAGACAAAGGCTGAAACTGAGGCAAAGAAGCCTGTGACTGGTACAATTGTCCTAACTTTACTCTTCATTTCCTTTGTGGTGCCCATGCTTCAGTACTTTGGATATACCAACAAAGATTAATAGAGGGTGCAAGGGGGTTGAACAGTGCTGTAATGGCCTTGTGAGGGCAATCAATTTGGCTAATTTTAATATTTTTAGGACGATTTTGTGTGAAAGTCGCGTTATGTGTAAGCGAGAGACGAGCACCTTTGACAATTGATCCTTCTCAGATATAGAGTTTCCTTCTTTATTTCTTCTTCATCGAGATGCGGACAAGATATAGATCAAAGTATGTTTTTTATTGATATGTTTAGATGAGTACAGTACCACTAACATCCGGTTGGGTTTGTTCCAGTTTGAACTCTGAATTGGGGGGTTTGAGACAAGCAGAAACTGACTCTCCAAAGAAAGAGTGGGTTGGCAGATATAGTAATGGTTTGACCGAAACATGCAGTCAACCCGACTCTGACGGTACCAGCCTTGCCGCAGTCCACCTTGCAGCCCTTAGAAAACGACAAGAAGCAGATAGGCAACGGCCGTTGCTATTCAAACTGTTTGCGCGCTTAAAATTGATTTGTTATCAGCTTGCGATTTCCCTCGGTCCGTACATGTTTGATCCATGGGAAACTGCCCTTGTGCTAACTGCATTGGTAGGTCTGTGCTGGTTGGTCGTGAGGTCGCTGACAAGTCCCAGAATTTGGGAGTATGTAGGGGAGAGCTTGGAGGGGGCAATGGATACGCTTAAAGATTTATACATAGGAGCAATTAAAACGTTGTAAAAGCACTTTCCAATCTTCTAAACTCCATTGCAGCAGTATTCCTAGCTTGTATATCTCCAACCGCATTCATGAGGATTGCTCTCAAGTACTCCACTTTGGCGGCACTTTTTGCATTCTCCAAAGCCTTAAACCCTATTGCCGCTTCATCCAGCAATTCTTTCAACCATTCTAAATCTCCTTGCAGTGCCTCTACAGTTTTATGCTTTTGCACCACAGTCTCTGCCAACACGAGTCTTGCCCTACTTTTTAACTCCAAACTCCCGTGCCCAAATATGATGGGAAGCACCAACTCCAGCTCCTTTTCAGCGAGCTCAGGCTGATGAACATCACATAAAGCCTGCGCATATACCACCACTGCTTCAGCATGAAGAATGTCGAGACGCATATTTCTGCAATGCAAAATGGCATTTCCTAGGTATTTCATGGCGACCCGCGATGCCCCAGCTTCCAAAAATATTCTACCCAGCAAAACAAGTAGTCTAGCTGCATGAAGGGGTTGACCTGTCCCGACTGCCACAGAAAACATGGATCTTGCACTCTTAGCTGCTGCAGCATAATCACCAGACAACACAAGGGTCCTGATTGCCCTCTCTTCAGCCTCCAATCGCAGCATGATGTCGGTCGCATCTGTTGGATTGGCAAGAGCTGCCATCGAGGCTGCTACATCTCGAGCCGTTTGCAAATCGCTTCGGTTCAATGCTCTATCATGTTGAATAGCCAGTCTTGCACCGGCAAGCACATGCCCTTCTGATCTTGGAAAGTGGCTAGTGGCGGCATCCAATACTTTTAAAGCTGCCAGAGGGCCCTCTTGGGAAGCAATATTAACGGCAAGTTGTGCCAAACCGGTCTGAGCATCCACTGAACTCGCTTCCCTACCTCCATATCCAATCAAGAAAGAAAGTATGTGGGCTCTAGAAAGAGTTGGACACCCAAAAACCTCCCAGCATGAGGCACGGAGCAGGCGTGCCCCCAGTGCGTATCGCTCCACCTCATTAACATGAAATGCAGCTGAACCATTACCATTGCTCAAAAGCAGTTCATTTGAAGGGGCAAAGAATTCATTTATACCTCTAAACAGTGTGCAAATCTCCTCTTCGGCTGGTACTGTTGAGCTATTAGGTAGCACAGGGACTGCAGCAGCCAGAGCAATCGAGAGGTGTAGGTGTTCGAGATCTTGTAATGCCTTTGCTGTACTGTCACCGGCTATGAGTGCTGCTTGAGGACCATCATCTTTTATATACAAGCTACTCGTCTGTGCTTGATCTGTTCTCCGGAGCAGCTCCACTCTAGCCAGTGCAAACAGGGCATATGCCACAAGATGGGGCACTTTAAGCTCTTCTGCCCGCCTTCGCAATCGCCGCAACAAAGCTCTCAGCTGAGAATAGTGCTTTGCAGCTGCCAACATTTTCATATGAGCATTACTATCGCCTATCCCTTGTATTGTCCCTGGTGTTGTGATGTCCATCACATGAGCCAGAGTTGCCAACGCATGTACGAGACAATAATCATCCCCTTGCTGTTGAGCAATCCGTACTGCTTCATTTAAGGCTTGCAGAGACTCTTCTACATTACCCAAGTGTGCGTGTATGTTGCTCAATGAGATTGAAGCATTCTGCAAATCTTGTTCTCCTAGATCATTGTCTTTCATACTATGCCTGCCTCCTATGAAATTCAGACTGTCAGAAGCGGGAGCAACATCAAATGCTGCATGCGAGTGATCAACAGCAGCGAGGTCATGCTGCAAGATGGTCATCTTTGTAAATAAAAGTTCTTTTTCTCTCGCCATTTCCCCTGACATAAGCACTCTACATATTGTATCCATTTGTGCACAGTCCTCTCGCCCTGAGTTCAGATCTATTGCCTTTTCAAAATTCACTTCAAAGTTATAGTAATCTAGCCCTGTTTTGATGTTTTGAATGTCATCTGAAGTTTTACCCTCTATGTAGTGATGGATAGCCGTTAAAAGGTCTCCAATGCTCTCAAACGACAGTAGATTGAAGGTAGCTGTCATCCTTCTGACAAACATTCCCAATGAGCTCAGAGCCGAAACTGTCCCGCCCTGTCCTGTATCTTGGTCTTTTAAACTGTTATTGATGCCCAAAAAGAGCTCAATTAAGTCATCAGGGCTCGCAATATTCTTCAAGCGCCATTCCAAGGAGCTTCTGATCGCTTCAAAATACTCCAGGGCTGCAAGATCACTGCCAAGGCCGGCATGAATACTCTGGAGCAGGTGCTCAAACGTTGGGTAGATAGGTAGATCAACAGAACGAGTGAGTTCCACCAGTATTTGTCCATAATTCTCATTAAAATCTATGTTTCCGTTAAGCAAATCACTGATTAAAACAACAGTCACTACTCGATAAGAGTGCATCGTGATCTGATTATGGTTCGCTTATGAGGAGCTATCTGAATTGATGGGACATTGATATCCTGCGCAAGAAAACATCTTCGTTCATTCTTTTATAAAATGAAGAAATATCGATACTAGCAAATCAAGTGACACACACAATACGATTTTGTTTCCAGTGCAGTTGATTGATGGTTGCATGCTCCATTCACCCCCTTTCACAGGAATGGCAACCCAAATGTGTGAAGACAGCAATAAAAGCTACTATGTTACATAGTCATAAGCAAAGCAATTGGATGTAAGATTTAGGCTACAGAAGTAGCGGGAACACCATCTTTTGATCCTCCTGCCCCTGGTGCTCGTAAGCAAGACCTGGCTACTCCTTCAAAGAGCCGCTCAATTTCAGGAGCGACACGCGTAAATGAGTGACTCCAGAAATTATACTGAGGATTCTTAATCAGCTCTATAAAAGTGATTATCAATCCCCATGGATGCGGCCGATTCACCACCAGTCTCTCCAGCAGGACCCGAGTTATTTGTTCTTGAATGATTTCATCATCATCTGCCTCATGGAAGCAGTGCAATAGCAGGCATGAGAACCAATGCGTGAATGCTTGCGGATACCTTAATTGGTTGACCAGTGCATTTATCAGGAGATATCTGCCTTCGCTTTCTAATTCCTTGAGCAAACCCATGATAAGAGCAGTCGCAGGTAGGCCAGCCATCATAGGAGGACATCCAAGTTCAGGAGGATTTTGCTCTAACGACACAGATGCCAAGTAGAACACCATATTGTTCAAAAGAGCGACATTATACCGTGTCCCCCTTGCAACAGCCTCATCGCCCCGAAGAATCATTTTGTTTAGGATTGATGCCACCACGGCCGAAGCAGTCAGGCGAGTGCCCAGCAATGCGTCCAACTCCTCGACGACAGCTTCTGGCAACAGCAGTTGGGGACTTGGAGCCACACTGGGCTTCTCAATGATTTCGGGCAGCATATCCACCTTGAGTGTTGGCGTAAACGGATCTGGCAACCTCATCCTCCTTGGGAATCCTGAGAGAGCCATGTTTCGCAACTGAACTGCGGCGGGGGGGATGACCTCGATCAATTGAAGATAAAAGTGACACAAAAACTCTGGCACGTCATGCAACAAGAGCAGCATGAGCTTGACGGTTCCTCTATACAGCAACCTCAGCGTGTCATTTAACTCTGCATTTCGCAAAAACGGTTCCAAGAAGCGAAGTTGAGCAAGCAGGAGTTGAAAATATGAAGGCCATCCAACTTGACTGGCCCCCGCAATCATACGAGGCATGAAGCGCTTGTCGGACACCAACTGTAACCAGGGGAAGGCAAATTGTGGCACGCGAAGAGCACGAGTCGCATAGAGAAAGGCAGCAATAGCTTGTAAATAGGCCACATTGGGATCTTCTTTGTCCACATCAGCCGGAGTCAGTTCAGACATGAAGCCTATAATCATCCTGTAATAAGGACGCCCATTAAATGCGGTACCTCTCTCATCAGCATCTCTGAGCAGAGCAGTTGCAAGTGTGCCCAATATCTTTGACAGGAGAGGTACACCCCCACCATGCTGAGTGACCAAGCACACCATTAATTTCACAAAGGCATCCACAGCGATGAAGGAGAGCTGAGATCCCCGCACACCTCCGGCACCTGCTGAGGCTGCAACAGACTGGACTGTCTCGCTGCGCAAACAATGTTGCACTGCCAACTGAATCATGATGCGGACGTACCGCTCCCTCATTTCTTCCGTAGCGAGCAGACCTGCCGCATGTAGCTCTTGCACGAACGCAGAATGCTGTCGTTCAGAAGGCATCTCTTCCAGGAGTCTTGCCCACCGATCAAACAGCTTCATGACGGTCTCCACAAGTGCAGGAGGATCCTTGGGGATATCCACAGCAGCCACAGCAGGGCCGCCAGGCTTGAGACCTAACCTTAGCAAAGACACCCTTCGTGCCTCCTCAATAAGAGCGAGAGCACTGTGTCCTTCACTGAATCTGGCTGCAAGCTTTGCTAGTGCAGTTAATGAATGAGGTAACTCATTCACAGACAGCACTGCCGGGTCAGGAATGATACATGACTGTAGAAGATGGACTAGCATATCTGCTGGCGGCTGATATCGATGACTCGCCAGGCATTTGGTGAGGTACAGATCTAAGTCAGGTAATACAAAGAGCCTTGACCGTACCAACACCTCGCACACATCTTTTCTGAACTTCACTTCATCTGCAAGACTTGCAAACCACACCGTCAACTCTGAAGGCAATCTGGGCAAAGCACGCTCTCCCAACGCTTCCAATGCTGCAGCATAGGCTGTGATGTGAAGCCTGGATGCAGCACCTTGATACAATCTGGTGAATAGCGTCTTTGCAACCTCCAGGGCAGTAGCCTCATTCGTTGGAACATTGGCTGCTTCATTGGCCAGCGTGCGCACTTCGTGCCCTTCAGCCAGACTGGCAAGTGTCGCCTGTGGTTCTTTTGAGATAGCCAGATCCAGGCGTTGAAGCCATGAGAAGAAGCGCGTTCTTAGATCAGCAAGGGGAGCCATGCCAGGCTGCCCCTCCTCTTGACCTCCAGTTGCCTCCTCAACACCCATGCCTTGCTGAGCAGCTGCGGCTGTCCGCGGGATACGAGCAAAGTCTTCATACACACGAACCTGCTGTGGAGTCAGTGCCCCTGGCCGAGCACGCAAGGAATCAGGCAAAGCAGCTGGAAATCTGCCGCTGAGCTGACTTGCATCGACAAATTGCTGACCTGCAGCCTTAGCACGTGCACGGGCTGCATATGCTGGTGTGAGACGTTCATCGATTTCACGTTGTGCTCTATCACCAGTTGCCTTCTCCACCACTTGACAGCAGAGATCTAGATTATCTGACACAAGGAGGCCAACCACTTGCTCTATAGCCGAGGAGTCCATCTGTGGATTGGCAAGCAATGCCCTCAGATTATTCGCAATTGCTACTCGCAAAGGTTCCTTTGCCGTCACCAAGGCCAGACTCTGTGCCAATCCAGTCACGGCCAAATGTGCAGCCTTACGGATGACCTCAGGCTGTTGCTCCGTGGCATAGTCCTTCGTAACCAACTCTTGGGCAGTCATGCAAGCGATAGTCACACTGCGCTCCACCACTGGAGAGATTATCTCTACTATGGCTCTGTCGATAGCCATGGGTAAAACTCTCCGAATCCCTAGTCTCTCCTGCACCGCTGCCAGTTGTGGATTTATGACAATAAATTGATGCAGATTGGCAATAATGTTAGGGTCAATGACTGGTGTTGCTGCTGCTGGAGTTGTTGGCTTGCTACTATCTGCTGGCGTGGCATCAATAGATTTTGTCGTAGCCCCAGGAATAGGACGTGGGGCTTGGAAGTCCATATTATCTGCCATCTCTCGCTGCCTCCCAACCAATAAACTACTCGGCTCCACATCAGCTATGCTCATACCTAATGACTTAAATAGCAGCTCCACTTCAAACTTTAGGCCGGTCTTCAAGTTATCTAGATTATAAATTTCTGCAAGCAGCGCACATATGGCCATAACCCACGGATTGGGCGGCCTGAAGACTTTGCTGTCCATGGCGGGATCAAGAAGCTGACGGATGAATGAGAGTACAGCAAGCATCTTCCCCTCTTCATAAGCATTGATAATGGTTGCCTTCACATCCAAATCCCTTTGCAGGACTGGACGATTCTTTGCCAAGGTGATACGGCCCAGGAAAGCGCCCAAATTCTTCAGCAAGGTTCTTTCACTGGAGTTATTCTTCAAGAGTTTGCTCCCCAGCATAATCTTGCAGTAATGCACTGTAGAGTTGACGAAATTGTCCCTCAGCGTCCTGTCATCCCACTTCTCCACCAACGCAGCATATGTTGGATGGAAATTTGGTTCTTGAGCAGCCCTCTTGACTACCATGTAATTCGAAAACCACAGGTAGTGCACACTCTGCACCAACTCCCTCAGTTCTCTTACCTTGGCTTCAATATTGGTCAATGCCAAGTTATTGACTAAGAAATGAACTTTGTCAATCATTCGATCGTCTGGAACCGGGAAAGATACATTCTGGGCCGCCTGCTCGAGCGTCTCAGCATTGATGGTTGAGAAGAGCATGTTGGGGTTGCTTGGGGTGGATGGTATGGGAACAGAAGGGAAACCAGCTGCATTACTTTCCACCTTTGGTTGCAGAGCAGGAGCACCCGCTAGGTTAAATGCCTCTGTTGCTTTCGCTGAGACCAAAGCAGCTGCAGCAGCCTTTTCAGCTTCTGTCTTCCCCTTTTCTTTGCTTTCTGCCATCCCCTTCTCTGCAGCCTTGTATAAGGCAGTGTCTGAATCCTTGATGTTTGGGATCGCCAAAATTTGAGCACATATCTGAGGCCACTGGTGAAGATCATTGACAAATTGCTCCGCGGCGGACGCAGCAAAAGTATGCATCTTATCCCCTGGAGGGGTTTTTAAAGCTTCCAACACATAACGCAGCGCAATCCCAAGTGTTATGGATGATACCAGACCATGGTGAACCAACTGACCAAACAGTACTGCTGTTGTGAACAACTCCTTGTCCGGATACTTTGGGAAGAAGCGGTACTCATCAAACAGATTATGGATCATGCATGCAAATACCTCCTGTTCGCGTCCTACAGTGCTATTCTTGAAATCCTTCAGAATAGTAACTATGTGATCCACCTTCATTTCTCCAGAGTAGATTTTCTGGAAATATGCGTTGGCCTCTTCTTCAATATCTGATGCAAATGCTTCTAATGTTGCCAAGTCACCCAGCATCTGCTGTAAAGTGGGATTGGCTGCGATAGCTGCTCCTTGAACTACTTTAAATTGCTGCAGGGTGTCTGATGGAAGGAGATCTGCTGACAACGCAAGGGCTCTCAAGAATATTGCTAGAGTATCCACACTGATGTTGATCTTCCCTCCATTACTGGCTGCCACTGGATGTATCGGGTCGTCCTTCAGTTTGTCTGCTAAGAATGCTACCGTTTCCTGCATAAAACCGACGCCCCGGCTTTCAAATTGCTCACCCAACCATTTCTCCAAGTTGAGATACTCTCTTCGAGCTGCCAACGCAGCCAACTCGGTACAGAATGGGGTTGGTGTTCCGCGGAGTACGTCAGTAAGAGCTTTGAGCTCCTGACAGACATCCAAAACCCTTGCTATGGTTGATGCGTCCTTAGAATGGAGAACAACCATGGCTCTCATGACTATATCCTTGTTTAGTGGCCATAATCTTGTGAGGACAAGGGACGAATTTGGGTGAGGGGCAATGTACGTTGTGGCTGGAGCTTCGCACAGCTCAGTCTGTAATGGACCCCACCCACCCTTGACTGAGGCTACTCCCAACAGGGCTATCTCAGGACACGTTTTCAATGGAACCTCTAAAATTTGCCTCACAGCAGTGGCATGTCCTGAATCAGCAAGTGTGGCCAAGACATTGTACACTGACAGACAAAGCCAGCACCCATTGGGTGTTCCTATGGCTGGCTTACCTGCGTGGAGACCTTCAAGTGGTGCTTGCCTTCCTTCACAGTGATCCCAAGGAAAAACCTCACAAGGCGCTGCAGTGGCTGCTTGTATAAATGACAGTTGCCCGGTGGCATTGTTCCATGCCCTGCCTGACAGGGAGGCAATAGGGAATGGATCTGTTGTGGCATGATGCCAAGCAGCCATAAGCGTCTGCAATGCTGCAGCGTCCGGTATAATAAAACTAGGCTGATCGAGATGATCTGCTACATGGCGCCAGTCGATAGCGGGATTTGCCGCCTTCAAAGCATCTACGATGACGTCCACATTCCAAGCAGCAGACGATCCTGTCTCTATACCCTTGCTGGTGCGAGCAATCATACACAAAACCTCTGCCACTGCTTGTTCTGTTGGGGCTGGAAGCTTATTCATGATGGCTGCAAGAGATGCCTCACTTGCTGAGCACGCAGGGCCGGCCTCTTCCATGACGCCAGCAAGACTGGCAGCTCGGCTCAGAACGTCTGCCATATTTGTGATGAGACGAGCCCTCTCGGCTTGTGTAGGAGCTATTGCTTTGAATGGATCTATGCTTCTATACACGGGATACTATCAAAATAAACCGCTTGATTTTCTGCAGGATTGTGGGATTCTCACTCTACATGTGCCTGATCGACGAATTTACACGTCAGCTTCTAAATTAAATCTTCCAAATATTCTCTTCAATTGTCGAAGGCGATATATAATTGACAAGCCTGTTGTGACAAAAGACTTACTGAAAATGATGACTGAATTACATCACTGGTTGTGATGAAACGGTCCTTGGTCTGGATGTTTTAGAACTCCGAGCAATAATAAAACAAATTTGTGATCAGCTTGTCAGATATGCCTTTCCAGCGCGCACTTTGAGCGAAAGCTCACAGCGCCCACAAAGGTCACAGCTGCCATTGAAGTGTTGGCTGTTTTATTGTTCTGCTCCAGTACTTTGAGTTCTGTGTATAATAACAGACTAATTGAAGCGGTTAACAGATAGGAAAAGGAGTCATCACTGGTGGATCGATTTAATCATGGTAAGAAACAGGCAAGGAATCTTCAGGCAGACATGCATTGGGTATTCTTGCAGCTTAATTTTAACACATCAGCCGGCTGATACCATGCCAATGGTTCCAAGCCATAGTTTAACAGTCCAATTTCTAATGGAATGTTCCTCTATTCCTGTAGGCACTACCTGGTCAGACAACTCCTGATGGCGTGCCCTCCTTTAAACTAGTTTTGGTAGGAGATGGCGGGACTGGTAAGTTGAACATGTGCTCAACAAAGGTATTCAGGATCCACTGTGGCAAAATTTGATCACCTCGCCCTACTGTGTCATTTTGCAGGAAAGACCACCTTTGTAAAGCGTCACTTGACTGGAGAGTTTGAAAAGAAATACGAACGTAAGTTTTTGCTGAATGAGACCACTGTCTTTTACTCCCAGCCGTCAACAACTCTCAATCAACTGCAGCTACCATTGGTGTCGAGGTGCATCCCCTTGATTTCACTACCAACCGTGGCAAGATCCGCTTCTATTGCTGGGATACTGCCGGCCAGGAGAAATTTGGCGGTCTTCGTGACGGCTATTATATTCACGGACAATGTGCCATCATTATGTTTGATGTCACCTCGCGCTTGACGTACAAGAATGTCCCTACTTGGCATCGTGACCTCTGCCGCGTGTGTGAGAATATTCCCATTGTTCTCTGCGGCAACAAGGTTGACGTAAAGAACCGCCAAGTGAAGCCAAAGCAGGTCACCTTTCACCGCAAGAAGAATCTCCAGTACCATGAGATTTCAGCCAAGTCAAATTACAATTATGAAAAGCCGTTTATCTACTTGGCTCGCAAACTTGTTGGTGATCCAAATCTTCACTTTGTTGAGCAGGTTGCTTTGGCACCACCAGAGGTGCAAATTGACCTTCAGCAGCAACAAGAATATGAAAAGCAGTTGCAAGAAGCGGCGGCAATGCCTCTGCCAGATGGGGACGATGATGAGTTGGTGGAGTAGGAAATTTCTCTTTCTGTTTGTTACTTCATTGGTGTAAAACCTTTGTAGCAGATGACAGCATAAAATGGATCCTTAGATGATCCATTTTGTAGGAAACTTATAACAGAATCAAATGCAGAACGACGTATGTTAGAAACCTCTCTAACCACTTCAGGCGATGTAAACCCCTTCACAGTACTCAAATAACTCTTTGCAAGTTGCACCCTTCCATATTCCGTATTATCCCGCCATGCAGCCACTGCTTTTTCATAAAACATTCGATTTGAAAATGATATAATGAGAACACCCCCTGGCCGAAGGACTCTATACACCTCATGCATCACCTCCTCCGGCTGCTCTAAGTATTGCACAGAACAGCAACAAAGTACAGCGTCTATTGTTTCATCACCTATAGCCCATCCGTCTGGTTGTTTATTAAGATCTCTGATGAACCACTCATCAAGTTGTTTATTCTTCTCCAGCTCCTTTGCATTCATTCCATGGCCAATCACTCTCTTGTATACCTTTTCAGGGGGGAGATGACTTACCCATGAAGACATAAGATCTAGCACTACAATATCGCCATCTGGAAGTCGTTGGCGATAGAGTTGACATAATTGACGCCTAAAATTATCATCAGCATGGAAAACAAGTCGTTCGGTGGAATAAAACGTGCGGTCGTCTCTTCTGTCCAGCTTTGTGCGCTGAGAACCACTGAGAACCTGAAAAGAGTCCCTGTCACCTTTTTTAGCCTCGGATTTGACAATGCATCGCGTATTAGGCTGATGGCGTACACCCAAAGCAGCTTTTAAGGTTGCCGACTTACAGATCACACTGGACATTAGAGCGAGCAATGGGTTGAGTATGAGGAACAGTATTGAAATAGGTCATTTTCAATATGCAAAAACTGATACTGAGTTCGACTGTGGTCTGAAGGCAGCATCTCGGAACTGTTTATACTGGTACCATCGCGATATCGGCACAAACCACCATTCGACAGATACCTCTCAAATGAAAGCCAGACCTAAGTTATCATCGTCTTCGCATAGGATTTAATTTCGTAAAATAAAATGGATGAATCAAACCCATGTCGCTTGGTGAGGGAGACTTGCGAGTTTGTGATCCAGAATAGCGAGGCTGTCACTATCGATCCAAATGCAATACATCACTTTGTAGATACCGTTAACAATGAAATGATGGATACATTGAAACCAAATGTGTTCAATAGAGGTGGGTCAATAAGGGTTTCTGCTTCCTTATCGCCTCCTCTCCTCAGAGCGACTGAAATCCTTGGCTCTCTGTAGACCTTCACTTCGTCGACGAAGATGACCTAGAATCAACAATTCAATACTTGTTGTTAGTAGATACAATAAACTTTTGTTTTTGGCCGGATCCACAGTTGGAGTACGAATGTATTGCAGGGGGGCTCAAGAAATCTGTTCTGGCTGACAGGAGTTGTTTGGCGGCCCAAAATCTCAAATCCATGTCAGGCCCCCAGCTTCGTACATTACTTCAATGGCCCACAGAGTTACCGTTAGAACAAGAGAGGGTAAGACTAGTAAGAGAGATGAGCAGAAATCTAATAGCTTATTATGATGGTCAGGCAGCGAACATAGTCGCAAAGGCAAATAATTCTGCTGTGACGTTGGTGGATCTCCTCACAGCCAACTTTCCAGGTTTCAGAGACCATGCTATATTCCAAGGCAAGCAAGTGTTTTACTACAAGAGAGCGCAGATCTTTGTAGGGGATGTTTGGGGTGCTTTGCAGGGCCAAGGACTGGGCCACTTCCATGACATAAACGAACTGACGATGTTCCCTGATTACAGAGTACCACAAGTATTGAGATGCCTAGGAATTATCAAATATTCTACTGTTTTAGAGAAGAAGGTTAATGATTTGGAAGAAATTGCCCCCCTGTCCACGGAAGAGCTCGAAATCAGAGCCGCTTGTGTGCATTCAGTTGA
>JAAMXV010000519.1:0-29341 GCA_019693495.1 Axilococcus clingmanii
ATCAATTTCTGCCAGCATTTCTTCCAAAGTTTCAGGGACTTCATCCTGTGTCGGAGTCTGGCGGAAAATGGATGCCTCCAAAAAGTCTGGCCTGTCAATTGCTGCCAGCAACGGCGGATCGCTTATCATAGCAAAACCATAAATAATGAGACTCATGTCAGCTCTGTGAGTAATGAAGGGCTGGTACGCCATGGTGAGTTGTTCACCTGCAGTGACGTCTCTTTTGGCGTATATGAAAGTATTGTCCTCATCAAATTGACGATATGCTGTACATTCATTGTCTGTGCAGTCATTGTACATATCAATGATTGGCATGAGGAAGATTTTTGGTTTTCCATTGAAATGAAATGCAAACTCACGGCTGAGAACAAGACCATTGATCCACAAGAATGTGTCGAAGTCAATTGTGCCTGGGGCAATGACCTCATTCAATCTGGGCAGGCCATCAAAATCTCCGTTAAATACTTTCCAAGCATATGATCGCAACTCTCTGACATAATTACTCAAGCTGTCAGATTGCAGCATTGGCCTTTGCTCCTCGGTGAGCATTTCCGGGACTAGGATGTCGTCCAAACTGGGCTGCGTCTCCCACCACAATGTGTATGTCCGATTGAAGCCAGTCTCTTGGTGCATTTTTACTATAAGTTGATAAGTCTTTAACTGTCGAATCGATATAGGTTGGTTCAGTTTCATGGAAATTTGAAAAACAGCAAAGTGCAACAAATTATTATCGTACCGCCAGAGAAGTTGTCTCATCATTTGCAATGTTTATTCCTAGTCTGAAAGGAACCTTGGCAATGAGATCTCCAGCTTTTAGATCCTTGGGTGCATAAACTCCTCTGACACACTCTTTGCACATTCTCTTTACCTCAAAATTGATCTAACGACAGCAAGGATTGGACAACCATGGTTTTAGACGACAATAAAAGAGTGGGCTGTTGGCAAGAGCTTCAACTTACAATACCTCCATTGGTCCTAATATGACTGGATAGTAGTTCTACAGCATTTTTTGTCGCACTTTTCCAGAAGATAGCCGAAGATGATCTCAACTGAAGGAGGATGAGCAAAGTAGACAAGACTGTTTGTAACTTCATAGCATCACAAAATAATGTAAATATACATTTCAACAATGAAGATTCGGTCTTTCCAAATTAATAAATTTAACTATCTATAACTCTGATCTTGTTTCTGACAGTCTATCAATGCGGTGGTGCAGTGCAGCTTTCCTAGCAATTCTAAACTTTATGATCTCCTGTTTTCTCCAATCTCCTGAGTAGGTTCCATTTCTAAGCAGTTCCTCATCCTCTTCCACAGAAGTTGGCATGGAGTCCAGGATGCCTCTACATCTTCTTATTTCTTCGTCAACCGGTTCCTCGCCCTGTGGCATTGCATCTTCATCGTCCTCTGATGAGTACTGAAACATACTACTCCAGGAAAAGTTTGGCAAATCTTGTGCTGCCAAAAGAGGTGGATCGCTTACCTTGGTGAATCCATAGACAGCAAAGCAAATATCTGGCCTGTGTGTAACGTTGGATTGGTACTCCCAATCTATTTCATCCCCTGCTTTGATGTCTTTCAAGGCATGGCCATATGCAAACTCATCGTCTCCTGAGCGGTAGGCATTGCATTTTCCAGGAAGGCAGTCGTTTAGCATGTCAATACTAGGCATTAGAAATACTTCCAAGGCATCTCTAACATCGAAAGAGAATTCTCTGCTCTCCATTAGTCCCAGGACCCATAAGAAGGAGTCAAAGTCGATGGTAGCAGGGGTGATGGCTTCATTCAATGTCGTATTGAACAGCTGCTTCCCTGAAATAGAGAAGTCACCCTCAAATACTTCTCTGGAGATGTTTCGCATGCCTACAGCCCAGTCACTGAGGCCTGGGGACTGAAGCATGTCGAGTTCCTCCTCATCCATTGTTTCAGCAATCAACATATGTTGCAAAGGCGGTTGGGTGGCAAAGAAAGTCTCATACGTTTGATTAAAGCTTTCGTCTTTGTGCATTTTAACAATGAGGTCGTAGGCTCTGGCCTGCAGGATTGTGAAGGGACAATACTGTAACAGACGCCCACAAGGCCCAAAATACCGTAATTACTGCACGTACCGCTGCGTATTCCTTCTCGTGGTCGGTGACTTTGAGGGCGAGTTTGAAGGGCACTTTGACAATAACGTTGCCTTCTGGAATATCTTCTGACGCGTACACTCCACGCAGACAAGTAGGACATAACTTCCTTACGGTATACTTCACCTACGCGAAATCGAGGGGAGATCACTGTTTATTTCAAGCAATCTATGCATTGTTTTGAGTTCATAACTTACCTCACCCCCGTTCTTCCTTATTAGGTCATGAAGCTTCTCTACATCAACGTCAACAGCTGGATCCAAGGAAAGATTACCTCGAATGACTAGGAGTAAAAAACTCAGGAAGACGAATGATTTCATTACATCTAAGGTCCTCTATATATTATTTTGTCAAAAACGCATGTCAAAGCTCAGATCTTGATTCTAAAAGCTGATGTATGCGGTAGTGCAACGCCCTCTTCCTAGCAATTCTATACTTCAAGATTTCATTGGTTTTCCAATCCTTACAATACCTTCCACTCTGTACAAGTGCCTCATCTTCTTCTAGGCTAGTAGATAGACCATCCAATATTTTCTTGCATCGATCAATTTCTGCCAGCACCCTTCCTTCACCTACAGGCAACGACATGAAATCATCAGGGGCAGTGGGTGCAAATGCTACGGTTGCGTTGAAACCTGGCAGATCAATCGCTGCCAACAGAGGGGGATCGCTCTCCATGGCAAAGCCGTAAACCAACAGGCTCATATCGGGTCTATGCGTAACCTCAGGCTGGTATGCCATCCTTAATTCCTCCCCCTTTTCAATCCTTCTCAAGGCTACAATTGTGACAAAGTCATCATCGTTGTGCCTGTCAGCATTGCACAAGTGCTCAAAACAATCATTAAACATATCAATACTAGGCATCAGGAAGTCTACGATTTTGCCTCGGTACTCGAATTCAAAATCCCGCGTTAAAACCAAGGCGGTTGTGCTGAGGTATGTTTCGAAGCTGATGTTGAAAGGTTTAATGACGTCATTTAGAGGTGCAAACGATGCTTTACCATTAGAATCTTTATATTTGCCAAAGAAATGTTCTCTGGCAAGATCTTGCATCACGACGGCATACGTTTCCATAAATTGAGATTGGAGCATTTCAATCTCCGACCTCGCCCATAACTCAGGTGTCGACAGAGCTTGAGTAGTTGGTTGTGTCTGCACCCACAGGCTGTATGTCTCATTAAAATTCTTCTCAGTATACATCTTTGTGATAAGCTCATGGGCATGACCCTACAAAAGGTACAAGACGGTCGTTAACTTCATCGATTGATGCTTGGCTCTCCTGAAGCTCTCTCACCGCGGCATAGTCATGGTGATTAAACTGTACCGATAAATTGAATGGTACTCTAGCTATGATGTCACCTGCTTCGAAATCCTGGCTGGCATATGCTCCGCGAACACAGGTCGGACAAGGGGTCAATATATCAAACTTGATCTGCGATTTAGAATCCTTCGTTAATCAAACCCTGGCACAAAAGGTGTCGAGCGCTACGCACCTCTCCACCATTCTCTCGAATATGCTGGTTGAGCTGCTCCTCAACCGACAGTGCATTGTCTTCTAAGGAAGCAAAGATGTGGTGTGGCGGGATTAATAGGGTAACGAAGATCACGTGTAGCAATTCAAACTGCATCATTCACATATCAAATGCTATATTACATAAAAAAATCAATATTGACTCATACCATTTACGATGTCCATACAATAATCGTCCTCTTCAGGAGTCATGCGCTCAAACTCGAAGTGAAACGTCTCAGGTTGCCCCTTGTGAAGTGCCCCATTGAAGGGTTTCCAAGTAAATGGCGGCAAGTCACCTCCATCAATAGTGGGACCATTCACTGCTTCTGCTTGCATACCCTTTGCTAAGGTTGCACTGGTAACTTTGCAGTCATAACACCCCTTGGCAAGAGGGCTTCCCGACATTAGGTCACCTCGGCCACATACAGCAGCCAATGGATGGCCTTCACTGAATGGATCTCCCCGCGCATACCCATTACTGCGCATAATTCTCTTCAAATCTTCCAATGTAGTAATATTGGCTTGATCTCTGTTGAAAATCTTCGCTCTGGGGGCAAGCTCGTGTGACAACCAATGGGTGGTCTTTGTGAAATTTTGACCAAACTTCTCTAAATGATGTTTATAGTCAGGGTAACCACTCTCTGCATAAATATCTGGGAAGAATGGAACATTGTATGATGCAAAATAGCTTGTCTGACGTAATATATCAGTCAAATCCTCGCTCTCGACTCTCCCAGGAATCTGTTCAGCCACCCATAACAACCCTGGCTCCAGACTTTTCAAGTCGGCCTCCCCAGGAGTGAACTTGTTCAAATCGACTACTAAATACTGGTTGTTATATGTACCAGAGTTCTCCCTTGCAACATTTTCAGTCCACTCCTTGCCGTCCTTTGAGATCCAGTGCGCTGCTCTGACTCTTTGCCAGCTCAAGACTGACTTGGTTGATAGCAGGGTGAACAACCGTGGGTCAAACAGTTTATTTGTAGTCTGGAGCATTACCAATCCAGAATCCATGATGAAGAAGTCGTCATCGCTAAATAATTGACCTGGGTAACTGCTGAAAGCAATTTTAGAGGCATCAGCCTCAAGCTCATGAAGATGGATTTCATAATGCTTATAGATCCGAAGGGCTGCGGTGTAAGTATCCCATGTTGCGTGAGACATAAAAACGTCATCTTTTGTCACCTTCACCAGAGCACTGCATTTACCAGACAATGCAACAGCATCAAACAACTCTTCGGGGTCAGTCGATCCGTCCACTGACCATGAAGGTCGTTCAGAGGGGTCCCACTGTTCTATTATGTCATATAAATCTCCGTTGGACTCCAATGCCAAGAAATTAAGAGGAGTCATCTGTAACAAATCATCTTTGTTGTAAAAGCCAGCATTACCTTCAGCAGCAGCATAGTAGCCAGCAATAAGGCCATCAAATTGTTTGATGACGAGGCACACAGAGGCCCACCAACGGTCAGGGTTCCGTTGGGTGGTGTCACCGCCGTCGACTGCGTAGGCTCCTGTTGGAGCTCTTCCGCCGACAGTCGGGTTTACAGTATGGCCTCTGGAAATGCATTCCCCTCGCAGCCAATCGTCCTGCTCCTGGAGCCATGCCATTGGTCTTTCAAAACTAGCATTCAGCGTGCCTGTGAAATAATGATCCATATTCTGCCAGTTTTGAAGGATGCCAGGTGCTGTCAGATAACCCTCCAAATAACCAGCTGCATACACCTGTTCCTCATCTGAGAAGTTCATGGACGTCTTGATTCTCAAATGACCAAAATTACTTTTGGTGTACTGACCGCCAAGGAATGATCCAGTGGCCACAGGTTCTTTTTTCCCGCCATGGCTCTTTTTGGTGGAGTCGCTGAAAGCGAAACCCTTGTCGGTCATGAGAACGCTTCCTCGAAGGATATGCCTCTCCTTAAATAAACAGTCATCGTTTAGTATTTCTGGAAGTCTTATGGAGGCTGCTAAAGTTGAAAACAGCAACAAAACAAGCAACTGCAATTTCTTTGGGATGCCCATTTCCCCCCGGGTGAGGATACTATGTAGACGTCAGCGGCAGGGTACTCTTTTCAATTTTTTAATGGAGAATATCGAGAAGTGCGCAATACAACTAAATGAAATAAACACATGTCTCAACGAGACCGGTGTGTGAGGGAAAGGCGGCAAGCGCTCGGAAGAAAGAAGCATGGTAGTTTGGAAGCTCAGGTGTAGCTGGTTTCCTTCAATCATCTCGAAAACTCAAAAGTCTTCACCTCCATTGGTTGCAACTCTACTAACAGCGCCTTTTCCCTCCTACAGTCTTCTAAGCATTCCAAAACAGGCTTCTTTTCCTCTGTCAAGTCATTGAAAAGCCTTCTGCCCAGTGGTGCCTGTGATCGCTTCTGATTGGTACTCAATGACAGCTCAGACACCGTCTTCCACTTGAAATTTTTCAGAAGCTCTCCCAGGTCTACCTGTGCAGGCTGCCCACCATCTTCCTCCCTTCCTTGGGTATGAGCCAGCCGTACAATAAGAGTGTCATCCTCTGTCTCCATGAGCGTCAGCAAATGAACATTCTTGGGGAGCTCAACACCGTCTACAAGGGAGAACTCTCCACATAATTCTTGTCTTTGGTTGATGTCGCCAGCAGCGGCAAAAGCAAGAATTGGGGGATCCGACAGGAGTTGTTGTGCAATGCGCCGTGGAGTATCCGTCACGGGCTGTTCCGACAACGACAGCCATACCACCCCTCGAGCCACCAACCCAGGGCAGTTGCAATGAGTGCACCCACACATTGTCTCATTCAGTGGCTCTTCCACGCCCCTCAAGTCATCTTTCAACAGCCTCCTATGCACCATAATCTCCAAATCTCCACTGTTCAAAGATGTACCGCCTTGGGCTCTGTCAGTCAGCAACGAGAGTTGAACGCGTTCGTCCTCTATGTACATCCCGGTCGTCAGGGGATAGTAATTACCAGCAATAGGTTCTGTGGCATTCCAGTCCCAAGTAGGCCTTTTGTTTCTGACTCTCTTCAGCATACTCCTACCATTTGAGTCTGTGTAAAACACGTCACCAGACTGAACACTACTCTGGAACTGCAAGGCAATTTCCCTACCGAATCCATCTTCAAATGGAATTGGGCCGACTGTCCACTCAACCTCCACCCAGGGTATGTCCTTGTACAGTCTGGAAGTGAGAGTCATGTATGATGCTTCCCCCTTCACAGCAAACACTTCTCTGGCCTCATTCACCACCTCCCCCTCCACTGTTTCCACAGAAATAGACTCTACACTTGTGGCTCCATTGGGACGAAAGATATAAGCACCGCTGGCCTGCTCCCGACTTTCTTCAGAATCAAGTCCATCTGAAGAATTATAGACTTTGAATACAGCTCTGAAATCTATCGGAGGCACATCTCCAAATGTAAGTTTATGTAGGCTAGACGAAGATGAAACATCGAGGGAGATGACTCCATTGCTGATACTGCCGCACTGCCTGATGCTTCGGGCAACGTACGAGCTGCCCCTCCTAGAGGAGCGCTGCACGGTGTACACTTTATAACCGACAGGCGGCAGATCCTCAGCAATGAATACCAGCTCAGAGTCTGCTGCAGCATCATATCTATCAACCACATGGCCAGTATCCACCATCATATCCTGTAATTGCCGACTTGCATCTGACACCTCAACAATTTGACAGGCTACAGTCTCGCTTTTTGGTCCTTCAACACTCCAGACGTTTTCCTCTTCGGATGCAATGACGGGAACTCTGACAGGGGCTGATCTCCTCCAGGCTACTGGGTTATACACTAAAACCAACATGTCTTGTCCCTGCCGAGAAAGCTTTACTGTGGGGGAGCATATGCTTGCGTTGAGGAGGGGGCACAGTTGGAATGAGGTTGCATTACGTGACTCTTGCAAGCGTCGACGTTGGACCTCCATGCTGTGCTTCTTCAGAATGGTCAATTGAGGGATGTGGATGAAATTTCCTAGCGAGGTAAGCATTCCGTTTGCTGCTGAGGCCACTCCTTCAGTAATCCTTTTCACATAATCATTCGCCACATGTTGTTTGGCTGTGCCAGTGATCGCATCGTGATGCTGAGCGAGTGCTACTGCGTCCTCCAACTTGGCTGTACTTTTCATGCAATCATCAGATCGTCCTGCAAATGCTTCCAGCTGTCTAGCTGCGTTCAGCAATGCACCAGCAGATCTGAAATAGCCCTTGCTCGTAGGTCTACTCGTAAAATAACCAGTCCAGTATGCATGTGGGCCATCTGCATAGGGAAAAAAATCATCGTCCTTCATCGGCCATCTGACCGAGTAGTCATGCTTTGCAGTCACATAATCCTCGGGAGACGAATAGAAAACATTCACCCTTCCATCTTCGTTGACGTATCTGATGAGCTTATCCAGATTCTTGTACCATACATGTGCATTGGCATAATGAAAATCAGAGCCCATAGTGAGCATGATATCATTACCAACAGTGTGATTTGCATAGTCTCGGCATGCTTCAACAAATGCTTCGACCCGCTCTTGCACATTATAATCAGACAGCGCTGGATTGTCCATGATTGGTGGATCTGGGCTTCCCCAGTCATAGTTAAAGCCGGGAGGGGGGCAATAATTACCACTGTAAAAATTGCCTGTAAATATGGCGGAACCGGGTGCGCTCCCGCCTCCTGAACCAAACCATACGAGCTCCAACTCCTTGGAATCAATACGACGTGCCATGTCCTGATAATCAGCTCTCCCAAAAAATAAAGCGTCAAATCCGAGCTGTGACGACAGCAGTCCAGCTTGCGTAGATGAATGGCCAAACGGATCAATTTGCCAACCGATTCTAGGTACAACACCAAACGTCTTCTTCAAAAATCTATGGCCCAATGTCGTCTGATCTATCATAGCCTGGTAATATGAAGAAGCTTCATCATGTTGAACATATCCTCCATTCACAAATGTGAGTCGACCATCTGCCACCAGTTTGGTGACCTCAGCCTTGCGTTGATCACCTTGTTCATTCCACCAGCGAGTAAAGAATGACATTTCTGCATAGGTGAATCGCCTGGTTGGATTGACAAGAAGTGATTCAATTACATTGTCTAGTATGTATTGCACACCAGCCATTTGGATGGTCTGATTTGCTCCATAGTAGTACTGGTCAACGGTCTTCAGCCAGCCAGAATCGTCGTGGGTGTGGCAAACCAAGTGCACATTGATGGTAGCGTTCTGTCGGCCACCTGGAGAAACAAATCCCTGAGAACGCACGATGCACTCCGACCAAGAAAGAATGAAGGCAAGCAAGATGACATTCATTGCTCTCGACATGGACTCCTTCAGGAGTGGATCCCACTCCACAGATCAAACTTCGGAATAACCTTTTAAATGGGGTTTAGATATGGAATGCATTTTCTCAGCAAAACTGTGTTGTACAACGACAGTGGGCGTATCATATTTCCAACCATTGCCTTTGGATCGCTTGCAGAGCTATCACTGTCGTACGACTTGTGCCTTGTGGGATAGGAAGCAGTCATCTACTTCAATCAGAAAAGCTCCAGGCACTCAGTATTACCTTTCTGAATACCTGCAATGGAAGAGGGCTGCATTGATATCTTTTGCACGCAACATCAGCTTCATTACAACACATCTTATGAGAGGATTTAAAGCCTTGCTCTGCTTGCTTGATGTCTCCTTCACTCTTCAACGACAAGGCTTGCATGTCCATGGCTCTGGTATGCATCAATGGCGAATCGGAAATCGATAGAAACTTTCATTGTATATTGTATTTCGACAGATGACATAGAGTATTGCGAATAAAGGGTTGTTTTTAAAAGTCTCAGTGGCGTTCAATTCGCACTATTATAATGGAGCTGTCTCACAAGAAAAAACGGACTCGTATCACAGAGATTGAAAGCAAAGAGGTAATGTGACCAGCATTTATGATTTTTGGGAGCGTTTAAAACTGATGCATACATGCATGTCGCCCATCCATTATTTGTGTTCAGGCCGTTGCACTAGAGGAATACTTATTTGGAGGAGTCAAAGACTACAAGGTACTTAATGTAGAAGCTGAAGTTACAAAAGGAGGCTCCAAACAAGATCATTTAGAGACAGATGGCGAACCGGCCGGGCTCGTCATCTTTGAAGACAGAGCTGGGGCTCCGGAGCTTAAACCACGTAGACCAGCTTGGGAAGATTCAGATGATGATGTAGCAGAAGTCAATATAGCCATGAACAATAAATTGCGCAAATTAAGGAGAGAAGAAGAGGAGAGCACCTTGCCTGGAAAAGAGTACGAGGAGAGATTGCGTCAGCAACACTGCAAGTTGAACCCACGAACATCGTGGGCTAAACTCAAGAAGGGTACAGCTGAAGATAAACCATTAGAGTCACTTCTGCTTAAGGCTGGAGGATTACTAGCACATGGAGCAAGGCTAGCACCTGGCAGCATTGAAACTTCCCGGCTGAAAGATGCCAACGTGGCCGATCCTGCTGATGCAGTCATTCGGTCGTTAGAATTTCATCATAATGGTCAACTTTTGATGACAGCATCTCTAGATAAACGCTTGAGATTTTTCAATATTGATGGAGTCAGTAACCCTAAGATACAGAGCATTTTTTTTGAAGATATGCCTATACATACAGCAGCATTTGCCAGGGGTGGAAGTGTTGTGGTCGCCTCAGGTAGGAGGTCTTTTTTTTATGTATTGGATTTGCCCGCAGGCAGAGTTGAAAAAGTGTCTGGTATATTTGGGAGAGATGACAAAAGCTTAGAATCATTTACTTCATCCCCTCAAAGTTCTGATATAATTTCATTCTTTGGTAATGAAGGGCACATACCCCTTGTCTCATTGAAGACCCGCCAGTGCATAGGAACTTTGAAAATGAATGGGACTGCCCGTAGTGGTTGTTTTTCACCTGATGGTAGAGATCTTTATACTTCTGGAGGGGATGGGTGTGTATACATATGGGATCTAAGAATGCAAAGGTGTAGGCACAGATTCATTGATGAGGGCTGTTTGAAAGGCACAGCTTTGGCGCTCTCCCCGCGTGGTGATATCCTTTCGACAGGATCTAGCAGTGGCGTTGTTAATCTATACAAGGCATCCGACATAGATGGAATGAATAATAATAATGGCACCAGTGGTAGAAGTGAACCCAAATGTGCTTCTACTCCAAAACCTACAAAGAGCCTGATGCAATTGACTACGACTGTGGACAGCTTGACATTCAATCATGATGGTCAGTTATTAGCAGTGGCTTCAAGGATGAAGAGAGATGCCTTGAGACTGATTCATCTGCCATCTGGGACGGCTTATAGCAATTGGCCAACATCCAGGTCACCCTTGCAGTATGTACACAGCGTGGCATTCTCTCCAGGAGGAGGATATCTCGCAACAGGCAACGCAAAAGGGCGTGTGCTTCTGTATAGACTCCATCATTTTCCTCAACGGTAGTAAGAATAATTCTACAATATTTACACAATACATAATATTTAAAGTTGTGTCATGAAATATATTTAGCCGTCTTGAGGTATGTCTTCCAAGAGGGAGCAATTGAAACTAGAGCTAGCGGTAAAGGAGCTGCTCAAACTCCCGGAAAACAAGAGATGTATCGATTGTGACAATCTGGTAAGTTCTGAAAATTCCCAGTATCATCAGTCTCAGATATTTATCTTTTGGCGATCTGTTACCAACACGAACATTCTCACGCTCAGGCACCTCAATACATCGTCGTCAACTTTAATGTATTTGTTTGTACAATATGTAGTGGCGTCCAGTAAGTAACGTTGCGTCATAGCTCACTCTCAGCTCTTTGTCTTAGTTTCCCTGTCTTCCATGGTTTTCCAGTCGCCAATTTGGACATAGAATCAAGGGGGTGTCCACCTCTACATTCAACGAGCAAGAAGTGAATACTCTTAAAGAGTCAGGGAATCAATCATTCAATACAACATACTTAGCAAACTGGCAGTCTACATCCCTCCCAAAGCCTGTTGATAGAAAACCCTTGGAATCTCAGCAATGGATCGAAGCAGTCTATGTGCAAAAACGGTTCCACTCCTCGACTGGCCATACCACCAGTCAAATTTCTACCCCAGGCACCAACACACAGAAGCAGCCACAAACCCCAGTTGCTAAAGTTTCACCTGCAGTTGCTCCTGGCCCATCAGCAAGCTCGAGGGATGACAGCGTCCCGCAAATGGTGCCAATGTCATCGATATTGGGAGGCACTTCACCGAAATTGGTGGTGTCCCCAAGCAAATCATCAACAGGTGACGCCCCCAGAGCTGCTGCACCTGAAGCAGAAGTGTCTCTTCTGGATCTAAGCTCTTCTCCAGTGAAGAACGGGAATAGTATGCCTGAGCCACAGCATACGTGGGATTCCTTCGAGGTGGAAGCGACAGTTCAGCAGCTCAGCCTCCATTCTGAAGATTGGGCAGCTTTTGGGGAGTCACCAGAGAAGGAAGCAGCCAAAAATCCTCCTTCCCCACCAACCATCACCAAGTGGGAGGCTTTTGGAGAATCGCCAGCTCCCCCTCCTCGCAGACAACCTCCCCCTCCCCCTCTGGCAGTTGTCGTTCAAGAAGAGCCAGTGGCAGTGGAAGCAAACGAACAGCCATCACATTGGGCTCTTTCACCTCTTCCTCGGCCTGAAGTTCCTTTAGACGTCTTTTATCCAGAATTTGAGCACATTAGAGCCACTGGAATCTTACCAAATGGAAAACCGGTGCCTGGCTATTACCGGCCCCCAGCGCCCCCGCCGATGACGGCACCTCCCTCGCTCCCGTCCCCCTCCAAGCCAACTGCAGTCTCCAACTTATGGGGAGGAGTGGGTCAAACTGAACTAACATCTCCTGTAGCTCAAAGGTCCAATGGCTCTGGATATCCTGAGATTGGAAAGTATCCAGACCCTTTGGGCACCCTCAGTACGGGTGTAAGGCACCAACTGCCGGGCACGCATCATCACCAAGACGAGGCTGCGCCGTATGCCAGACACATTTCTGCTGCGAGCACAACATTGTTTGGGAACCAGCCTACAATGTCTGCGATGCCATACGACTTGACGGCTCCTGCAGCACCAAAGCCAAAGTCATCTGGAAATCCATTTGCCTTTTAAGGATGTTTTTGTAAGAAATGGGAAGTCGTGCCAAGCCGCTGTGCTCGTTTGAATGCACTTCGTGACATAAACTAACTGACAATTATAGTATAATTTATGATGAAGCCGAGTCTGTAAACGTTAATTATTATCATTATATTATATTTGAAGTTGCAATCATCAATTAAGTAAGCTGGTCGAAGAGTTTGTTGGAAAGAAGATGGCAAATTCTTCTACGAGAGTTGAAAACCCGTCTCAACAACCTTTAAGTAGAGTAATTAATAAGATGACAATAAAAAGCTCGGATTACGAAGATTGGTTGCGACGTATGGAACCTAGGATTGGTTCGGTTCCTCAATTACGGAAATCGAGTTTGTTCGTTTTATTTTCACTTTCTGCGTTATATCTTGCATATATCAGTCCAATCTCCAGACTTTATAATAGGGTAAGATACCCAGAATCATAAAACAACTACTTGACACGGTCTATTGATGTGCTCCACCCAAACCTCGGCTGCAGGCAAGTTCAACAGGAGAAGTACCTGCTCAAACATGTCCAAGCTATGAAGTTACCACAGAATGCCAATGGGAAAGCTTACAAGTGCCTGAAAGCATTCAAAAAGACCTTACTGATCAAATTTTTGTGCTGAAACAAGAACTCGACATGGGCCGACAAAAATTAGCCGCTGCATTGCAGGATGCATCACTGCCGCCAGAAGAAATAGAAGTGAAGCATTCTAGCATTGTCATGTACTGGTCATCAGCGCTTATAACATCAGTGGCATTTATGTGTGCAGCACTTCTAGCTTTCGTTTGGCAGTCAAAAGAAAAGCTTGTCGCTCAACTAGAGCTTGCAATTGCTGCAGCCCGGCAGGCAAAGCAAGTCGCACAGACCATGGCATTTGACAAAGAAACTGCTGAACAGTCAGTTCTTTTACTCGAACAGGAGCTTCAAAGGCTACTCAAACAGCTGGGCGATGCACGAACTACTGGCCATGGTGGGTTTAGCCCTGCAACGCTGATTGCAGCATCCAACAAGCAGTTGTCGAAGCAAGGCACGCCTTCGCCCAGAATTCCAGCCCTCCATGGACATGGCAATGAAGGTTCCACAACTCCTCCTGATTCCCCTATGCCTGCATTGAGAGACGAAGACAGCATGAGTGCCATGGCACCTCCTCCAACTGTAGCAGTCGAACGATATCTGAGGGAGAGGAATGCCATCGCAATAGAAGAAACGCAGCTGAAGGAGTGGTTGACGTTGGAAGGTGATGTTCCAAAGCTCAAAGGATTAGTCGATGCTGCTGAGGACCAGCTAGAGGCCACACAAACTGAATTGAGAGAAAAGGAGGAGCAAGTGAAGCTCCTCACACACAAGGTGGCAGAAGTAGAAGAGCGGCTGGCCAGCACAGAGATGGAGGGTGCACGAAGAGAGGCAGAACTGAGGAGACACAACCTTGCTTTAGTAGATCAAGTGCAAACGCTGAGCAAAGCGTTGGAGAACCTTCAGAGTAAATTGAACAAGGCTTCGAGTGCACAACAGCACCCAATGAGTCATGGCCTTCTGAGCAGTGGGCCAATCAGCCCTGCTTTGGACGGCGAGAGAGTTGCTTCTTAAACTTAAATCTGTGTGTAAATAGTAATAGTATTAGGAACAACGGCGACACATTTCATCCTGGCAGAGTACACTTTGGACAGAGTATGAGTTTCTTGGACAGCTGTTGGATGCCAGATGGTCTGCACCGGAGGTGATAGGCCACAGGACAGTTGATGCACTGCACCATGGCCATACCATCTCCGCTCAATGTGCAGTGTGTGCAGTAATGCAGCATGCACTTGATGGACTTTCCCGAAGCTGCAGGTCTCGACAGAGGATGTGCTCTGATGCATCGCGAATGAAAATATCTTCCACAAGAGCCCAAGCTGCATTTTTCCATATGTTCTCTATTGGAGTGTCCAGAAGAAGGAGGTTTACCACATACAAAGCATGCATGGGTGGAGGATGTGCAGTTCTCGCAGCGGGAGCCCAGCGGGCCACCCACGCTCGCAGGTTTGACGCACTCAAAATGGAATGTTCTCCGGCAGGAACCTGCACATGCCCATTCAGTCTCACTGTCAGAGCTTGTGAGCCCCTTGTAGCATGCAAAGCATGCATATAAGGGCACTTTTGTCTGGTGTGGCTTCTTCTTTGATGCTCGTACTGAGACTGCAGATGGGTCTCCATCCGCCTTTCTTTTCAATGACAACACTGTCCCTTCTGATTGGGGGCAGACCACTTTGTCCAATGCCGACTTCTTTATTATTTCTTTTGCTTTTTGCGCTACTCTATCCACAATGTGCTCGACGATACACCTTTTTGAGGACGTCGGTCGATTGAGATCTCCTACAAGGCTTCGTTTTCTTGTTGAACCTGGAAGACTCCCTGCTGCCAAATATGGTCGTTCAACCCAGGATACTATGTCATCTAGTGTACTGAAGCATTCCACGGCCTCACTGTCCTCTGTAATATCAACAGCCATTCTACTCGCTGCCACAACTTTTCCCACAGCACTCAACAGCATCAGTCTGCCCGTCATCTGATCCATCTGTTCAGATTTCACCCCGCTCTCAATGTGTCGAATCATATGCTCCATTACCCTGCACACCGTAGCTTTTGCGCTGTTGACCACTCCACCATTTTTTATTTGACCTTTCCTTGAAAGATCTTGAATGCTGAGTAAATAGTTCAACCTCCAACTGCTGGGGGTCTCCCTGGTGATGGAGAGTTCTCTGAACCAATGAGTTGTTTCGTTCACAAACAGCTCCTCAGCTGCTCTACGAGCGTTAGGGTTTATACGCCTCAGTACCATTCCTGCACTCTTTATGCTCATATCAGCAGGCCTTACGCAATGCTTGACACCATCGGCAGCATAGCCGCCTTGCTCCATTACGGTCACGCAGCCTCGGGGCATGCTGATCATAAACGCCCCATTTGTGTAGCCATACAACTGAGTTCCAAATGATAGCCTGGAGTCTGAGAATAGCCTGAGGGAGTGTATCGGTCGGTCAAATCTGTTGGAATCATCATAGTGACTCTGAATGCCTTCACTGCCATCGTGATACATATTCAGAGCCACAGAGTCTACCCAACCAGGCTGCAGCACTCCAGAAGCCACCATGGGAGCCTCTGCAAACTCCTTCATCCAATTTTGCACAGCTGGGACATCCACCCTCACTCCACCAGCAACATGTGAGTCCGCACTCGATATCTGTTCTCGAGTCCACAGATATCTGGCGCCAAAAAAGTATTTTGTCCGTTTGAGGCCGCCGCTCTTGGTCACAGTGGTGTGGTAGCAGGTGGATGGCAACTTCTCTTCTTCTGCCGATTTCTGTAGTCGATCAGCGCATGCTTCTAAGTTTTCAAGCTCTTTGAGTGTATATACATCAGTGTAGGTCGTGACGCCCGTCGGTAGCAATCCATCCGGATGCCTCGACACTGCTGCTACTTTTGCAACGACCTCTCTGAGGACAGATTGAATGACATCACCACAGTACTCTGCTCTTTGTATGGCAGTCCGAGTGACAGCAGAATAGTCAGCAGGTTCCTCTCCCTTTGCAAAAAAATACTCCGTTCTGACACAGCACCTTTCGTCCTCACCACAAATAATATTCCTCAAGGGAACAAGTCTGTGTGAGAAACAGTCACGAGTGGATATGAGGTAATAAGGCCAAGGAATAGTGGCCGCTGCAGACCTCCAACTGCATCCAAAGCAAGACTCCAGGGCTATGATGCAAGCTGCCGCGACCATTACGCATGTGGAGAATGGAAAGTCTATGGCAGTCTCATCCTCCACAAGGCGCAAGGACACTGAGACAAGACCATCGGTTCTACAATGCAGTTGGACGGTGACCTTCTCGCCTTTTTGCACAGAGGAAAACAAGCTGTCGTGCAGCATCTTCTCCTCTGCCACTGAACTCATTCTCATGAGCAATGAGCCTTGGTTATTCATTTTCTCTTGGAGCTCATGGCACCTGTCGGTCAGCCGGCGATGATTGGCTTCTGAAATCACGTCGAGCATACTTCTCTCCAAGCTGCGGATGGTGGCATACAATTGGCAGCGTGCATCATGACTCAAAGTATGCCATAGAGTTTCCACACAATACAGCTCCAACCTACCACTCAACGTATAGACGCTGAGTCGGTGATG
Organism: Axilococcus clingmanii; assembly: GCA_019693495.1. Classification (NCBI taxonomy): domain Eukaryota; kingdom Viridiplantae; phylum Chlorophyta; class Chlorophyceae; order Chlamydomonadales; family Chlorococcaceae; genus Axilococcus; species Axilococcus clingmanii. The sequence continues at coordinate 16,897 of JAAMXV010000519.1, forward strand.
GGAGTTTGATATGGAGACAACTCTGGAGGTCTGACCACTGGGTGAAGAATAGAGGGAACCTTCTTGCATTTCAGTCAACAATTCATCAATACCATCTTCTTCACTGTATGTTATAGGACTGCTGTCTCCATCATCTGCACTGCAGACCACAAGGTGCGGAGCATCATCCAATAAGACATCGAGCACTCCCATCGCCTGCAACTGCTTGGCCCCGGCACGCATAGGGCATGTTCCGCCGACTCCTTTGCGCAGCATCAAGCCCACCTGTATTGTGCTGCTCTCTATGCTTGAAGTAGCCTGTAGGTGACCATGCCCTTCCAACTTAAAATGGAGGCATATGAAGATTTTGTCATGAAAGAGCCGGGGGAGGTCCCTCACACCATTGTGCAAGACTTCACAATGGCCTCCAGCCGAGTCGAGTATACTTTGCCGTTTGTCGGGATAAAGTAGGTAACTCTTCATTACATTTTCATCCTTCAGTGGAAGAACTACAGCAAAGAGCTCCTGGCCAAAATTGAATACTGCAGGCTGTTTCTCTGTGAGCCCTGGAGGCCGTATTGTGAGATGAGGTAACGGTGAAGGGTTTCCGGGCACATTGAATTGCTGGCTTTCACTTTCTATCACATATGACACCCCAGAGCTTAGCTTACAGTAATCTGGAGGGGGAGGCAGGCAATCTGGGAGGTACCCTACAAGCTTATCAAATACCTGCAGTGCAATCAGCCTCTGCGCATCTTGCCATATGTCCGGTACTGGTCGGCCAGACTCAGCTGCAAGCTTTAGGACATACTGTTTAAGGCGCAACACATCCACAGAGAAACCTCCATTTGAAACTATTGGTTCATTAGATCGATGGCTGGTTTCCTTGAAGAGGTTGTCAAGGTTGCACGGCTGCAGATGTCCTGATTTCGTAGCAGGTGGTTCAAGAAAAGGATCAGGTGTTCCAGGTGCTACATCTCCAGAATTTTCAAAGGAAGATACGCCTCTCGAGGATTGTTTCAGAGTAGTAGATGGATGATAATCATACGAATTTGGACTCAATACGTCGGGGATATCGAAATTTGAGCTGCGTAAACGAGAGATCGCTTGGGTGGGTCCAGCCGTTCATCGAGGGTCAGTGCGTCAATACTCCAATACCTCATTCTTTTATTGCTAATCCAATATATTGAATCGATTAGTACAGGTTCCGAAACAATTACACTCCAAAATGGTCAGGGTTTGCTCTCGACGGATGGATCTGAAGAACCGCAAGACCCGAAACGTGTATCCTCATCGATTGCTTGTCCAAATATGTGTTACAATGCGTTAGAATTCCACAAAATGATACAACTTTACTCAATACTGATTTGCTGTAGATTCATCCAACCCGAAATAAGAAAGTCCTGTACATACATCAACCCCACACTCTCAAGGGCTGTCTTCTTCAAAATACCTCACTTTGACAGTTTGGACATTTTACTCCTAGACCCTTCTGTTTCATCCACTGTCTTGCACAGTCAGCATGAAAATCATGGCCACAGGGAAGCTGCAGCACCATAGCCCCCTCACAAAAATCCTCTAAGCAAATGCTGCATGTCTCTACCGTCTTTGCTGCACATGCAGAATGCTGGGTGCTTCTATTGTATTCGCTACTGCTCTTATTCTTATTCTTCTTCTTTTGAGAACTACGTCCTATTTTATCCTGACTAAATGCATTCACCACGCTTTCCTTCAGTTCCTCCCACCAAGTTGCCGGACTGGTGTCATTACATTTTTCGTGAGACCTTGCAGCATCCATGGTGAATGATGGCGAGGCACTTAAAGTCCAACCACCCTTCTCAAACTGCCTGACCGGTAAAGAAGCCAACTGCTGCTCTGAAAGAGCCGTGGGTGGGTGCGAACCAAAACAATTATCTGAGGAGTTCTCATCTAAGGCAAGCAAAGCCTCGTAATCTCTATGGTCAAAATTTCTATCGATGAAACTCAGTCTGAGATTCAAAAGGTCAACATGTTGTCCGTGTACTGTGAATACGCTAAGCCTCCTACCAGCAGATGCTGCCGCTAATAGAGCCGGGTCGATGCCCCCCTGTAGAGAGCGTAATAGCTCCGAGTAGTGTTGCAGGGCACTGATGCGCGGGATGAGCACAAAAACGCCAAAGAACAGAAGAAAGCACCCTCCAAGAGCCAGCATGGAAAGGGCACCCAAGCTCACAAGGAAAAAGGTAGTAGCAAGGGCTGTGGTTTCATACATACAAATGTAGGATATGGGAAGCAAAGTCAGCAATTGAGCAGAGACACACCCTAAAGAAACAAAAGACATACCCAGTGCCAGGAAGGGTCTGCTAGAAGACCTTCTCTCCTCCAAGGTTTGCGCAAAGAGAGAGTGCGCCATAGGTAACTCGGGATTCCTTTGAGACTCGATGTCTTCAGCACTCATTCTGAGGAGCTTGAAAACCTGTAAGGTTTTGACCTGGTTACTTCCTAGGAGTGCAATTTATAACATCTAAGGCGAGTAGCCAGTGCCAGAATCAACGGGTATTCGGGATTGGATAATCCCACACACGCCAAACCAGATGCTTGCCTTCAACCTCTGCAAGCCTTTCAACACCAAACACACGTTAGATAATCAGTTCTATTTTAGAACAAAACATGTATGACGGTATCGAATACACACTATCTTCAGTTTGCGTCTTCAAAAGGACCCCACCTCTCTCTCTGGATATCTCTCCCCCTCCTCTACACGTCCACAGACTGATAGTCCTGCCTATGGTAATATTCAGACAGCATTCTATACACATAACTTGGCATGAAACCATGACCATGGTCAGTAACAAACAAGCTGATGAGATCTGGTGGAATATAATCATAGCTAGGGTTATGAACTTGCAAAAATGCTCCACCATCCTCACTAAAGTCTGCCTCCAACATTGCTTGATCTTGATAGGGTAAAATCACGCTGGGGTCCTTAAAGTCGTTAAATGTGACACCTGGCTCGTGTGGAAAGAGGGGTGATAGTTTATATATTCCTACCAGGACTACAAATGGCACAGAAAACCTCTTAGCTGCCTGGGCTACAAGTCGCATACCAACAGGAGCCATGACTCCCCCATCTGCAAGCAGAGCATGAGCAGTGACTATCACCTTGTTCACACGTGCCATCATTGCAAATATCGATGAGTCTGGGATAGCAGTGGTGACAATGCCAACCTCTGCGAGCTCCTTGGCCATCAGATGTCCTTGCAATGTCGGCGCTGCCTCCGCCACAACGGCTTGAAAGTCTCTCTTCTCCCTAGCACGTCTCATGAAATGCAAAACTGTCCTAGAGTATCCAAAGGTCAGGATGATTTCGCTGGCATGGATATGCTCAGGAGCTTGTACTGCTATAGCATTGTCTATATCTTTGAGCTCCTCTATCAAGTCGTTTATTCCATCTATGACTTCTTGTTTTCTGTCCCAATTTGCATGTTTTGCCTTTTCGGATGAAGATCGCCGTTGTTGATGATGTTTTTGTTGGGACGCTGGTGAAGAAGAAGTTGGTTTCAAGGGCGATGCATGCTTTTGTTGGGAAACGTTGGGGGATGTTTGGGGGGCTGCACCCTCTACGATTCCGTGGTCTAACAGGTTATGGAGCGAGAGCGTCCTACCCCAGTGTGCTGAGGCCGTCTTGCTAAAGGCACGGGAAAGACCCCCAGCTACAGGCCCTGAATCTCTTATATCTAAAACTGCTGCAGCTACCTCATCTTCTATATCCTCCTCCATCTCCTCTCTTATAATGTGCATGACCCGCCTGGCAATGTTTCCGATGACCAGTTCTATAGGAAGGGCAAAAAGGAAAGTTAGAAAAAGAAGACTGTAACTCCCAGAGTCATTCCGTCACACCTATGGGATTCGAAGCCTGGATTCTGGTACCAACGGATCGAACTTCGTCCAGCATTTGTTGTGGGTCTGTCAGCCTTGCAGAAGTGATGAGTTGCCGAAGAATTTCAGCAGTTCCTCTGGCTGCAGCTAAGCTACCTCCGATCTTCCTTTGTCTTAAAGATTCGCAAAATGACTCGATTCTATCGTTTAAACCCATATTGGCGTCTTCAATTAAGAGACCACCTTCGGATGGCCTTTGACAATATGAAGAATGAGCCTAATAATATACCTCTACCTAATAAACTCCTAATACTATATTTTGGAAATTAAAATGCTTAAGTAAACGGTCAATTAGTACCCAGTACAGGCATGAAAAAGTTTGGCTGTCCGCGGTCATGAAGGTAGGCTCCCCTCCTGTGACTGCACTCTGACCTGTTTAAAGAACTTTAGCCGCCCCAGTTTCCCAACACAATATTGACATCATTTGTAGCAGTTTAAAAAAAATCCTGCACTCTGTGGCCTCTCAGAACAAGCAGTGAAGTGGTTGAACAACAGAACGGCAAGGCATTTCCTTTCAAACAAAGCCGAAACCATCTTGAAATCAGAATGAGGACTACTGCTCGCTTTTGTGGATCGAGGCCCTCTCCACTTTGCAAAATGCATGCGGCAACATGAGTCTCATATCTTTGGTGGTACACTCTGATGACTGTGCCCAGCATGTTGTTCCCCGTCATCGACTGAGCGGCGACAATTCATAAATGATATCGCAACGGTCAACACCATCATCAAATTAATCAGCTTACATAATTTGAGTAAACATATCAGAGAATGGAGCGTCTTGTGACGTTTCTGCAACTTAGGGTTGCCGACATCGAGGCTGCCCATCAGATAGCGACACAATCCTTTCGAGATAGGAGCCTGCCATCGCTTGAAGCCATCCCTCAAAGTGTTTTAGCGACATGTTTGACAGCCTTGGCCTTCATTTTGACTGTTGTACTGGCACCAAAGCTTTTCCTAAGGGGCGGCAAAATAGTTGTTGATATCATCGAAACGATACTGGCAATAGCCTTGCTCATAATACTCATTGGAGTTTTATTAGGGCTACCAATAGGCGTTGTGTACTTGTGCTGGAAAGCAATGCACTTCTTAGGCATCCGCCTGGCCAATCTTCAAGCAATACATGATTTACTTTTTATGTTTAAGAAGTGGTTCTGAGCTCATCTAGCAAAGCAGTTCCACGTGTAAGGAAAGAAAGGTTTTTACTGTGTTAGTTTCTCAAATCTGGTGCAACTGCTAGCTTTGATACATCTGTCCAATCTTCTAATGCACCCCACTTTGTCAGAGGCCAATATTTCCACACCGCTCTCCCTATGACATTCTCCTTGGGTAAGGGCCCCCAGAGGTGGGAATCATAGCTATTATTCCGATTATCCCCCATGACGAATATGCAGTCTTTTGGTATAGTGACCGGATCCAGGGTGTATTTTGGCCTCTCATAAATGTACGGCTCGTCACGTGCCACTCCATTGACGATAAGCTTTCCATTCCTGACTTCAACGGTGTCTCCTTCCACTGCAACAACTCGTTTTATGAAGACATTATCGTCCAGAAATCCAGGCCCTTTTCCTACACCTTCGGTTGGGTGAAATATAATTACATCACCAGGTTTTGGTGGCCTTTGAAATCTATATGTGATTTTCTCAGCAACCAACCTATCACCAACATCGAATGTCGGAAACATTGACAGCGAGGGAATAAACCGTGGCTCTGCAATAACCATTCTAATGATATAAGAGACAGCTACTGCCCCTACAATTGTAATTATGTCATCTTTATTGATGCTAATCCAGCTAGAGCTGTTGCTGGTCGATGAAGGGCTCTCCGTCTCATCGACGTTTGACGACAGTGAAGGCGCCGAAGGTGGACGGGGCGGTGCACTATCTGACCGTTCCCCTGTCGCAAAAAGCGCCCATTGCCTCTTACTAATCGCTAAATTACGCGAAAAATCAGGAATAGCGGCAAATCGACTTGCTAAATGCCTTCCTCCTATACGTTTGGGAGCCATGCCATGCGTCACAGTGAGTTTCTGAGTGCATGATTTCATAATGACGATATCGAGATGTAACACAAAACTCTAAACTATAAATTTAAATGCGTTTAACTCGTGGATTTGGAGAAATGAATGGATGTGCTGTGTCGAGTGTATCTATAGATTTCGAATATATATGGAGGAACTCTTTGTAAGAGTTGAAATTCAATTAGTTGAAATTTATTCAATGCTGTTGTATCAGTTGATACTATAGTCCTCTAAAAGTTCCAAGTCGATTACGTTCCCTGAGCTTATAAGAAATCCATCACATGCCTTCACTATTAGATTACGACCACCTACTGGTGCTGGTTCCGTCGGCAGTTTGTTCAATGCTATTGAACAGAAGGTATCTTCACGACACTTGAACGATTTTACACCATGGGACGCTCTTGACTATTTCTTTCTGCAGCGGGATCGCGCCAGCGAGGCTCTTACTGGGCTTGCGGACATACCACTCTCCTACTGCTGCGGACAGGCTCACTTCCTCCAAAAAGAACAAGGACGACATAGACCTATATGGTGCAGAGAATTTGTTAACTGCTCCTGCAACAGCAAGTGACTGGTTGAGGACACGCTATTTCGACACATTTGACTTTGTGCTGTTCCTCCTGCATTTGACACTCGTCAGTTTGGCTTTTGCTGCGCTCCCCATTCTTTTTGGAGGTGTGTATTGTACAGTCTTACCATTAATATTATGCGTCACAACTATTGTTATGTCAATATCAGCTCTCGCTCGTGTTGACATCCTGTCTCAACTAACATCTGGAGTGGACAAGGTGTATGGAGTGGCATTCGGCATTCTATGCTTCATAATAGCTTTAGCAGTAGTGGAGCACGTGGCTCCTCGTGGTACAATTTTTGTCTGGAATGTAGACCAGGCCACTGCTTCCTTTGGACCCTTCATTCAATCTCTTGAGATTATAAAAAAGGTAGAGAAAAGGTCTGGGGCCCCCATACCAAGCATCATTCTCTCCCCTTGGTTACTGAGAGCAGTACTTGCGCTGGCAGCTGGAGGGATGGGCACATTACTGTTCTCGCCTGCCCTCCGTTTTGTCAGGGGATACTGGTTATCACAGAGTGTGCCTGAATGGGCTGAGGCTCATATCAAAGTGAGCCATCTGTCTTCACTTCTGCTGCACATGCACATGCTAGTGGTGCCGGTTTCTTCGCTGGTATGGGCCAAACCCCTGGCTCTGGATGATTTTATGCCTCATGATGCAATACCTTGGGTTCGGAAGTGTTTGATGACTATGGCGGGAGTTTTGTTCATACTGAACACGGGAACATTGGTCCAGAGATACTTGGATACAGCTCTAATGAGCTGGCACCATTTAAAGCATGGTTCATCCAAGGTGAAGAAGGACAGGGACAGTGCTGGCAAACTGATTCGCATCAAGTGCTTGGTTGTCCAGCAGTTGAAAGGCAAAGCCGCTGTGCAGACAATCATGCCAGGGGTGATATTGCTCGCATTTGGGATAATAATGTTTCTTGCAGGTAATATGGAGGGTCCTGGGAGCATAATTGTATCAAACATCGCTGGGTTTTGTGCTTGGTGGATGACGACAGTGTGGTCTGTGCTGGTCGGCATAGATTTGTGGCTCTTCAGGACGGGAGTTTTGACAAATTAAACGAACTTAAAGTACCGTTGACTGAACAAAATGTTATTTATCGAGTAAATTACACGATGGACGCCTTAAAAGCAGCAATTGAGAAAAAACGCAAACTAGCTGCAGAAGAATTTCAAGGCAAGAAGTTTGCGAAGGTTTCTGAGATTGAAAGTCTTAGGTATAAGAAGATAAGAGATGAGGAAGAGCAAGAAAGGCTTGCAAAGGTATTTCGCATCGTACATTTCAAAGTCCACATTTCTTTCTGACCAAGTTGTATACAGGAGCCTAAGAAGAATGCCGTAATGGAAGACTCAGCGCTAAGATGCAAACCAGAAACAGTTTTTGATGTCACAACTGTGACTGGACCCACCCCGACATTGATGGGCAAACACAAGGTTATTCGTAGACTTCGAGCACTCAAACAGCCAATAACACTCTTTGGAGAAACAGACGAGGACCGATTTAAACGACTAGTTACAGCAGAACAGAATATCCAGATAGAGGATGAAACCGCTGGAGGTCAACAGGAGAATATACATCTACAAATTAAGAGGCTTCAAAATAAGTCTGAAACGATCCCGTCTTCTCTTCAAGCAGACAAACTGGAAGAAATTTCCAATGGGAATGAGGTAGATCCTCAGCAAGCAGCTCTCATGGAGTCCTTCAGAGCTGCAGCAGTAGAAATCGCGGAAAAGAGAATGACCTTAGAAGAGCGGTTGACGAAGTGGTTGAAAAAATGGTCCTCCGAATGGGAGGCAGATTTAGCTGCGCGGGCTGAAGACGTAAAGGTCAGTGCCACAGGCAGGCAGGCAACGTTGCGATATCAAGAAACAATGCAATACTTGCAGCCACTCTATAGTCGCCTAAAGAACAAAGCCTTAGATCCTGAGTTACTGGCCGGCATAAGCCTCGTCATAGAAGCCGTCAAGCAACGTAACTACCTGCATGCTAATAAAATCTATCTAGGCCTTGCGATTGGTAATTCTCCATGGCCTATTGGTGTTACACAAGTTGGATTACATGAGCGGTCAGCTCGAGAGAAGATTTCTTTTAAAGGGTCTTCAGGTCAAGCACACATAATGAATGATGAAGCTACCAGAAAATTCATTCAGGCATTGAAGAGAGTCATAACATTCTGTCAGAGAAGGTATCCAACTGATCCATCTAGGAGCGTCGATTTTGATGCAGTCACTGATGAAGGCCGAGGTGCTATAGGATCAGGTTCGGATAGAATGGCGCTCTTAGAAGCTATGCAGAAAGGCGAAAAGTTGGCCCCCACACCTGCACCGGGTATCGTGAATGACAAAGGCGAAGTTGTCATCCCTGAAAAGTGGCAACAAATCTTAAAAGGAGCGCTCAAAGATGTAACCTAGGGTGATAACACAATTATTACTTAGATTTCAAAATTCGATGCCCAGAACTTCGCCTTTGTTATCTACAGCATTGAACCGTTCCCAATCTCCGGCTATAGGTGCTGCCACAAGGTAGTCTGGGATCGAAAAGGCCTCAATGAGGGTCGACCACTGAGGTGCCAGCCGTGAACACAGCATCCGAATAGCAGGGGTCACAGCAGCCCCAGCCTCTATGCTGAGCAAATCCTGCGTCATGAGCCAACCCAAGTTTTCTTCTACACGACATAAAGCATATAGTGTAATTACTGGCTCTAAAAGCCCTTTTAAGGCAGGACTGACTGTCTGCAATGTCCGGATCGCTGCCTGCAGCACCTCTCTCTCAGCGTATGCTGTGGCCGTGTTCTGCACAGCATCCGACTGTTCAGTCATCCATATCTTAAAGACATCAGTGCCAGAGTTGGCTTCTGACATGGCATCCAAAAGCTGTCTCAGTTGCTGGCCTTCACGCACTATAAACAACTGCTGAAGCAGCACGAGGTCTATGATATTGGAAGCAGTGAGTTGTGGTGGCCTTGCACTCAGCCTGCCCTTGACTGCTTTCGTGTGCGTAGATGCGGTCAACTCTTTTGCCGTTTTCTGGAAGAGTACCCGATTGTCTCCCTCAGCAGTAATTCCAGCATGTGCAAATCCAATTAGGGAACCAAACCTATTACACGAGAGATACCCCTGACCGCCACACCTTTCTCGACATGTGGATGCAGTACGCTCAGCGCACCACCCACACAGGGGTTTAATGGCACAACACAGCATGACCACTTCTCTTGCAGTGTCTGCATCGATATGAACGCTTTTATCAAAACCAGAAGCAACAGACCAGCGCTCCTTGACATAATTCAAGCCGAGGTTGAGCGTTATTGTCTGTGCCAACAGAGGTGTCAGGGCCCTTTGTTGCAACTGATAGTTTAGGATGGGAGTATCTGAGGCACCAGTAGGTCCGACACACAGTCGAGAGCTGGAGTACTTGTGAGCTATAGTCAATGCCATCTTTGCTGCTGACAACATCATTGAAGCAATGCATATCCTGCCGCTCAACAGTTGATCTGCAACTTTAAGGAACCTGTCTCTTGGGCGTGCAATCGAGCTGGAGAATTTCCCGCCAAACTCTACTTGAGACTGCGCATCTAACAAGGCGCTCCTTGGCACCCTCACATTGCTGAAAGATAGTTTGGCATTGTCTACCCCATTGCAGCCCATCTTATGGCCCATGTCCTCTATGGTGACCCCTGGCATAGCGTGCATGCCGTCATGGGATCTGAGTCTGACTAAGAAACCATGTATGCCTTCATCTTTACCTTGGATGATGAGCCTGGCAAACACGACCGCCCAATGCGCATGGATAGCGCCATTCGTGATCCAGTATTTTTGGGCCAAAGGGCTCGGTGTGTCAATGATGAATTGATCAGTTCCAGGATCGTACCTTGCAGTTGTTTGCATCTCAACGGCATTGTTTCCAAACCCAAGCTCAGTCAAACCAAAGCAGCCAACATCGTCGAGTACATCAATGTGTTGGACCAATAATTCATGATGCTTCCTCGTGCCCAATTTCAGAATGGTTCCGCCAAACAGATTAAACTGGACAGTCATCTTTGTAGCCATAGAGACATCAGCAAGAGCGGCACACTCATGAGCAGCAAAAATACGGGTTGGATTAGTTTTAAAATCATTCAAACTGTAAATTCCAGACTGACACAGAAGCCTGAGACGGTCGTATGCCAGCTGCCGCTCCTCTTCAATGGAGATATTCCAGCGAGGCCTATACAATGGTGACGCCATAATGTCTTTCATTTTCTTTCTATCAGAATGATTGTCATGCTCCAACAGACGAGATAACTCGTGTAGAGCACCCTGAGAAGCAGGGTTTCGATCGAGATGGGCACTCAGAGACTTCAGTCTCACACTTGCACGCTCCACTTCCATTTCGTTGATCGCTATAAAAGTTTAAAATTTCTTTGATTAATTTTTAGGACTGCCGCACCCTTCAGACCCATCATATGATGACCAATGGAAACAATGATGATGTGGCATTCCGGGGAAATTCTGCGTGACGTGCTACGCTGTGGAATTTTGTTTCACACGTCAGTTAGTTCACGCGTCCAGCAGGAATGCACTGAATACAGACGATAAGCCTCAGAACATGAGTAGAACAGAATTTGGTCACTAATTCTTAGTTCAAACGGTACGTACTCTTCCAGTCTCTAAGCTGTCGGGCCTGCCCAAGGAATCGCGCTGATTCTTTGTTGGTTGCAATACGAGAGACTCCATGCTATGTTAAGCTTGGCAGGCATTAGGGTATATGCACCATCATCGGGGTATTAATCCTCCTTATCTAGTGGAAATCGTCAAAAATAGTTCACGATCGTTCCTAGTGGTAGTTGAGAAGACATGCAAAACAATATGTCGGCCGATTTTCATCTGATGTACATCACACGTTGCCAGTCAAAATAAGAAGTGCACGATTAATTATCCAAAGGAAATCTCTTACCACTACTCCCTCTTCAATGTGCATCTGCAGCTGAACCAATGCTGAAAGTCCTGTTGTTGTTCGCTGCCATTGCTGCAGTAACGGCCAGAAAGCGTACCAGTAAGTACTGGCACTTTTATTACTATTCTCTACCCTTTCGTTGAATAATGCTTTCCCCTCTCTTGCACCATAGGGGCTGAGATTTGGGCTGAAATTCTGTCGACCCCTGGGGGCATTGCACGCGGTATCGCCCAGCCTGCCATCTACGGTGCTGGTTACAATCTAACGAATGGTAAACCATACTCTACGCCTGTGAACCCCAAATCAGACTGCTGGGTATTCGGTCTCCCAAATCTTATTATGCCAAATCCTCAAAATGGAGAAATTAAGGATATCTGGCGTGTTCTGTCTTGGTGCAAGTATGAAGAGTATGACAAGACGAAGAATTCTGGGTGTGGCAAGGAAGCTGCGGACGCATTTTGCTTATCTCGAGGTTTTGAAGGAGCTGGGTGGTTTGGCCTTGAGCCCGTGAAGATTGACGGTAGGGGCGAGTATCGCACAGTTGCTATCGGAAATGGTTTTGAGTGTGATGGATACAGATACCGCAACTGTTTCACTTTCAGAGGCATTGAATGCTTGAGGAATGGTGCAAAGAGGGACTGTTCGTATCACAGAAAAAGCCAAAACAGAGGCCTAAGCAATGGAGGTTTCAAGAATGTTGGAAACTACAACTGCAAAGGCATTGCAAAGGGTAACAAAGCCTGCAAAGATAACCTTGGGGATATGAACATTGGCTTAAACAATTGGGGCAATCAGAATAAAGGTTTGAACAACACTGGTGCTGCCAATCAGAGAACAGTGAACAACGGTGAAAAGAACACAGGTTTCGCAAACTGGGGAATTGGCAATCAAGGGAACAAGAATGAGGGATTTTTCAATAAAGGCAATCGCAATAGGGGTGCCTACAACATTGGAAATGATAATTGGGGTGCATTCCTGGTAGGCAATAACTTGCGTGGTGCAGGCCCAGCCCCACCCC
>JAAMXV010000522.1:0-10283 GCA_019693495.1 Axilococcus clingmanii
GGTGGTGGTGGTGGTACAAGTTCCCCGGCACTTCAGCTCTACCTTCCTGCAGACATACTGAAAATGGAGGGCACAGCACATAGTGCTACCCACTGCACATTTGGTGAGACAGGTACAAAATTGTTGGTAAATTTTTCTACGAGTGGAGTATACAGTTTTGATGTTGTTGGGGCCACTGATTCTTCAGCTTTCCTCGACAGTGAGTATCTCAGCATCGAGAAAATAGAGCAGCTCGATCTGACCAGAGGACCTCCAGTTCTCAGAGGCTCACAGAGACCATTACGTTATGGAAACGTGCCTCGAGCGGTGTTGGATGCAAGGGAGAATGCGCATCTTCCAGGATACAGTTTTCTAAGTCGAGAGAACTATAAGCCAGGAGATGTAAGCACAGAGAGTACTTTGGCGGTCATTGAAAACTGCTCAAAAGGCTTACAGCTATCCCCCCTGGATGATAGATTGCTGTCCCAGCGCTCGCTTGCCCTGACCCTTCGTGGCTGGCCTGGTGATGCATTTCTGGCTCTGAGGGATCTGGAAATTGTCAACAAAAGTTTTCAGTCGTTCTGGAGCTTCGAGTTGCATACGTGCAGTCATGCCTGTAATCTGGCACTGACAGCAGAATATGCTCAGGTGATGTATGACTCACTTTGCAAGGATCGCCCCGACGGGGGCAGACTGTCGTACGAGGAGTTTGAAGAAAAGTGGGCTAAGATCATGGCATCATCTCATAGAGGGGAGGTGTCTGGTTCCAACAATGGAAAGAATAGGCGTGCTCTTGAGGTAGTGCGCAAACTTGACGAGTTGTACGTCGAGGCAATCATGTCCTGTGTGAGGGCGGAGTCAGATCATGCCACACCCTCTCTATGGTCTGCATTCGAGAGCACCAGAAGATGTTTGAACTGTTTCCAGGGCATGGGGAATTTCCTTACAGACATAAAAGAGGCAGTGTTCATGGGGGAGAATGATTCTTTTGTAGCAGCAGGAAGTGACTGTGGCCATGTTTTTATCTTTGATGCTGATACGGGCGAGTGCTTGAACATGATCCAGGCAGATTCCCAGATTTCAAACTGTTTGAGGCCGCACCCCATTCAGCCGGTACTGGCGGTGTCTGGAATAGACAGTGCGGTTTCTCTATGGTCTCCTTTAGATGATGTTAGCAGCACACATAAACTGCAGATCTATAAGCAAATGAAAAGGAATAAAGAAGAAGAAATGATACGGGGACAAGGAATTGGGAGGCACATTCACATTTCGAATGAAGAAATGGCACTATTGTCAACAGTATTAGAAAATTCTGGAGGTTTTCTAGGGGAACAAAGCCCAGGATCTGGAGAAACAAGAGAAATTCCAGAATGCCGTCAGATTTAATCCAAAATGACGACATGATCAGACAACCAGTCCAAAGCAACTTTCCACATGTTTTCGGTGCATTGATGCCCGATACGTCTCTCTATGTGCCAATTCAAATGAGACAGTGCTCCATGCTTCTCATACTCCACTTTCATTGAATTATACACAGGAAGAATACCAGCAATCGGACACCTGGGATCCTCTTCTCCGCTGAGTATACAGAATCGCCTCGGAGCGATGTGAGGCAGGGACATGGGGGCATCGTACCATTCCAACATCCCCGGTAAAAGTTTGTTCCACACTGCCCTGACAACATCAGCATCCAAGCTTTCTCTACCCAAGTCCTTTGTAGCAGCATCAAACAGCACAGGCAGACTGCCAGCTCTGCCATGGTATGCGTCATTGTTTATGGCCCACCCAAAGTTCTGAACTCCAATCAGAGGAGCGGCAGCAAAGACTCTATCATCAGCTACTGTCAACAGCCAGCTATGCATTCCACCCAATGAATCACCTGTTACGCATATCCTTGATGAGTCTGCTACGTCTATTGTCGCGAGGTAATCGATGAGCCTCATGAGGTCCCAGACATTGTCCAACAAAAATGGCAGTTCTTGATGATTTGAAGGCGGCGACCTCCAAGCGGTCACAAGTGCCTTTTGATAGACATCTCTCATACTCTGGCCGCCATGCATTAAGTGGGATCTAGCACCATGATATCTACAGTCGATAGCCACTGCAAAAAAGCCTCGATGAGCAAACTGAGCCATCTGTTTGGACAAGGACTCTTTTCCTTGTCCTGTTGAATGGAGCAATATGACAACAGGTAGTCCCCTTTCTCCTGCTGATGAAGGAGAGGTTTGAGTAGAAGTAGTAGTACTACTAGTAGTAGTATCTTTCCAGGCCTGCTTGATAGGTATCCATCCTTGGGTGGGATGGTCATCTGAGTACAATTCCAGTTCTTCAACAACGAGACCCTGACCGAGGTGCGAGGGCACATGGGACGTCTGTGGAGAAGGCCGTGTCTGTACAGGACATGGCAAGATTAGGAAAGAGAGAGGAGCAGGACATTAGGTAGTTGGGCGGCCGTACTTTCACTTGAGGTACAGTCCTTCCTCTTGAGAGAAATTTCACAAGGGCTTCACTCGGGTTCATGTTTGGTGGAACGAGGCCAGTGATCCGAGATGGCTGTCAGTCAAGTTGTCACGACTGCACCTAGTACATACACTCCGTTTACCTTCTCTAGCAGTGATCAAAGTCAGTGTGACAAAAATAATGCATGTCTGCAAACCCAATAAAGTCTCAAAAATGCCTGGCACCGGCCAGGGGTACAATAATGTGTGCCTCTCCACCCTTCTGCTGAATTTCGAAGTATGTCAACGCAGTGCCAAACTCGAGTGGATTCGCTTATCTGCTCGTTTGGCTGCGATAAGACAGGGAGCGGTGAAATCCGAGATTGTCTTTGATCGCACAAGTAAGCGAATCAAACGAAAAACTCGCTTCATTTCATTGCCCTTCGATATTCCATGACTTTGTAATCTGTTCCAGGAAGAAACATTCATCTCCGTTGAAGAACAAAGGCCGATCGAAGTTGCACTGGGCCCAGGCCCGCCTCCGGTTCCAGGCTTGAAGCGCACCATTCATTCGAATAGAATTCATCAAACAGTGGAAGCAAGCTTGATACATACACCACATGTTGGGACTGTTAAACGATTGTACTTTCATTTTTTAATGACTTACCGATTGTATGGGCTTTCCTAAGATTGATTGAGATCTCTGAGAAGAATGGGACACAAGATGTTTATGAGTCTATAGGTATCTTTTAGGGAGGGCAGACCGTCTTCGCAGCCTTCAACAGAATGGAACCTTTGGTGATGTGCACATGAAGAATCAAGGTAAAAGGTCTGAGGTTATGAAGCCTGGTTCAGAAATCGCAGTCTATCATTATCACCTGGTGTTTCTCAACACCCCACATGGACATGGATATGGATACATACTGCCTGTATGGCACAACAAGAATCGAAAGGCCCACTCCTCAATCCTGCATACTTATCTCGCTGCTGCTCTTACCTGAAGTATCAACAATAGTCCTTTAAACAGGGTCTTGGGCACAATCAATCTCGCAATAAGTGTACCTTTATAAACAACTGGAATTATCGGGTGTCGTGTTGGTGTAATCCCAGGATTTAAGCGGCACAGTTTGTTGTATCTGCGTGCCCACAATTTGTACTACATTTTCAACGACAGTAACCTCATCCTTTATTGCTATTGGGTCATTGTAATGGCAAACCTTCGGTTCGGTGGTGACAAAATGGCAGCTCTTCAACCGGACTTATCTGGCTTCACTGGAGCTTGCAGCAGAAGATGCTCCTTTAAACAAGCCATTCATTACCGTAAGAAGCCCGGATTTCGTCGCGTGTGCGCAACCTCTGGACCTCCTCACGACTTGGAGTTGCAGACTGTGAAAGACGCACAGAAAAGGCTGCACAACCTCTTGGCTGCAGTTGGCGATGGTGAGCAAGAGCTAGTCCTGCAAGCAATACAAGAAGAGAATTCTGAGCTCAAAGTTAGTATGGTTATTACTGCCTCAGCCATTTTGGCCTCAGCTGCTCAGTTGGTTTGTTGGCTGGTTGGGGTCGACATCTGGGGAGGAGCATCCCTTTCCCTCTCTAGTTTAAAGTATGGTGGAATAGGTGCATTAGCAGCATTGCCTTTGGTAGTATCTTACATTTATTTAGAAAGCCCTTTGGCATTAAAGCAGATGCCATTCTTGAAGGATATACAAATACGCAATATAGAGGATTATGGTCCGTTGTTAGAGGGTCTTAGTCCCGTGCAGACTCAAGCCCTGATGGTAGCAGAAACGGTGCCAGGTATATTTTTGCTGTTGCCAGCTGGAGTAGGTGTCATCTCTCATATTCTACAGTTGGGCTGTGATGCAGCCAATGTTGAGATTCCTGAGAAAATCCCTTTGCTGCTTGGCCTCATGATTTCTTCGCTGTACTGTTCTGTCTCCAATTTTGCACAGCAGACAGCATCCTACGAAGAATGGGAGGTTGTGAGAGATGCGATAGACAACGCACCAAGGTATTATAGGGCATTGGCTATGGGGAGAGACTCAACGGGAGCTGATGCTGAGCATGCTGCGCTGGTGTTTAAGGCTGTCGCAGCAACATGGCTGGCCACAAAAAGCATGGCTGCACAATTTTCTGGTCTTGTTAATGGTTTAGAGGCAGTGTATTTAGGGTTCCTGTGGATTGAAACGAAAGACTTAACTACACCCTTGGTAGCGGTGGTTTTGTCATCTGCATACAAATTCGAAATGTGGAGAAGGATAACAAATAAAGGAGGCATTGAGAAGTGATTTTTTTGCACTATTTTTTTATTAAAGTGTCGTTCCGTAGTCTCCCACTCGGATCCCTACGACAAGCCAACAATTCTTGTACCGCCCTGTGGCTACTTTTTCTAAGCAGTATGTAAAGCGGTGTTTCAGTCCAATCCTTGCAACCTCCACTACTTGCACTGCCTTATTGGGGAATCTATGACTTGGAAAGACCAGGTTACCTATCAACTCCCAGGAGTCCCCTCCAATCAAAAGATTGTAGGGCGGCGAGTGCACCAAGTCTGTAAACTGCTTGATGTTTAACCATCTTTCTGTGGCTTCATAACTTCTAACCCTAGTATGTGCTAGTGGATGTAGTTCTTCTGGTTCATGAGGCATAGCAAAAGCAAATGCTGTCCTCACACCAGCATCACTCTCAGGCCAGTCATTCCGGAAGAGCGCTGATAGCTGGATTTCAACGGCCTTGGTTGGCGAGAGCAAGTGGCTGGGAGTGGCTGCTGTGGGCTGCAGCTGCAGTGAAGGATTTGCATTGACGTAAGATGCGAACTGAGATTCCAAATCATCTTCTCTAAACGAAGCTGAAACTTGGCCGCACCAAAAGTGAAGGGATTTTACACAGGTTTGCTGTCCATGGGCGAACGTCGTCTTTCTTCCGGTTGATAAGGTTGGGCATGTACGCATTTTTAATGGTCGACATGTCGCAACTCACTCAGGTCTGCGTTGCATAAAAACCCTAGTCATAACTCTCTTGACGCCACTGGTCGCATTTCTGAGGAATTTTCCTGTATCTACGGCATCTTGTATTTTATAAGTCTAAAACTTCATTTCATAGTAATCATTTACGAAGTGTTTTCTTACTCATATCTCACTGTCTATAGTATTGCGACTGTCTCCCCAGAAATCGCCAGATTGTAATGGCTGACCTATACAGCGGAAACGCTAATTTGGCAGAGGTGAGTTCCATAAGGGAGCGGTATCTTTTAAGCGTTCTGATCAAACGATGATGGTGGCGATCTTTATCTCGCATGTCATCAAGCACTCAAAGTCCTTCCCAATGGTTACCCCTTAACCTCGATCTTTACAGGATTACCCGCTGCAACCATTGGAAGATGACTGTAAGCTATTCGGTTCACTCTTAGATGACTGTCTTACCATTGAGGTCGGCAAAGATCTCCAGGGAAAGCTGAATCGCATCAGGGCCCTGTCAGACTGCGCAACCCGCCTTGCCGATGCCGGCGATGTAGCTGGTTCTCATCAGTTATCCAAGCGTTTAGCAGAGGAGCTATTTGCTTTACCTCTTGAGGAAGCACTTCCAATTCTTCGAGCCTTGGGACACTACCTTAATCTGACATCAATAGCTGAAGCTCATCACTCAGTGAGGACGACCCGCATCGATGGTGCTCGTGTGAGGGCGGTCGATGAAGTTTTTGCTGGCCTTATTGAGAAAGGCATCAAACCAGAAGAGCTCTTAAGTACAGTGTGCAATCAGAGAATAGAAATTGTACTGACTGCTCATCCAACTCAAGTAAATCGGCGGACATTGCAGCACAAATTCACAAGGCTCGCAGAACTGTTGGCAAAGAATGACAGAAAGGACCTTTCAGGGGAAGATAAGCAATTGCTCATTGAAGACATGGAGAGAGAGATCACGGCACTTTGGCAGACCGATGAACTGAGAAGGGTGAAGCCTACTCCTTTGGATGAAGCCAAAGGAGGCCTTCACATAGTTGAGCAAAGTCTTTGGGCAACGGTTCCTGCACATCTGAGAAGACTCTCAGCTGCTCTGAAGAAACACACTGGCAGAGAGCTTCCAATAGATGCATGTCCATTGAAATTTGGATCTTGGATGGGAGGGGACAGAGATGGCAACCCTAATGTCACATCTAAAGTCACCCATGACGTAGCTTGCTTAGCACGATGGATGGGAGCAGATCTCTATGTGAAAGAAATCGACGCTCTACGCTTTGAATTGAGCATGATGCAAGCAAATGATGAGGTTTGGAGACTGGCCAGAAAGGTTGCTGCTCGTCATGCAGTAGAAGATCACAATCATGCAAAAGTAATTGATCATCATCACCTTAAGCATGATATCCATGATCTCATTCAGGGAGACGATGCTTTGCTTCATGGAGATTCTCTTTCCATCTCCCAAGCAGAGTTGCCAAAACTGTTAGCTGTCAGTCCGTATAAGCTCAATTTGGCTGAAAATGGAATTATGAGTCCAACCGGCATGAGTCCCAGGGCTGGTGGGACATCTCCCACCAGCAGCACCTCCTCATCCAAGATGTCACAACTGCAGCTGAAAGATATGGCCTCACCCAAGAGCGGTTCCTCCTCCACTGCCCTCAATACCCATCGCAGCATCTCTGCTGGAGAGATGAATGCACTGAGTAAGACTGCAAGTGGTATTGGTTTCAAGAAGGGATCTTCATACACGTTGGAGGCGTTGAAACGTAGAGGACTGCAAGCGGCTGCCAATAACAAGACCTCTATCGACAGTTTGCTGCACCCCCGCGCTGCGGGCGCCACGCCTTACCGAGTTGTACTGGGAGACATCCGGCAGAAGCTCATCCGTACAAGGCACCGCATGGAGATACTTCTGGAAGGCCACATTCCTGATGATGATGGTGGTGACTGGTACGATGACGAGGAGCTATTCTTGAAGCCTTTGATGGCATGCTATACGTCCCTCTGGGAGACTGGTGGCGGTATCATAGCTGACGGGAAGCTACTGGACCTCATTCGTCGTGTGCATACCTTTGGACTGAGTCTCATGAAAATGGATGTGAGACAAGAAAGCTCGAGGCACACTCAGTGCCTTGATGAGGTCACCAAAGCATTAGACTTGGGCAGCTATCAGGAGTGGGATGAAGATACGCGCATGCAATGGCTGAGCTCGGAACTCAGTGGACGGAGGCCTCTGATTCCTCAAACAATGGACTTCACGCCTGAGTCTCGAGAGGTAGTAGAGACGTGCATTGTGGCTGCTCAGCTGGGCAGAAACTGTTTATCCGCATATGTTATCTCCATGGCAACAAGGGCCTCAGACGTCATGGCTGTTGAACTTCTCCAACGGGAAGGGCGCTTAATGACCTTGACGGATGCTGGGTTTGCTTTCCATGGAAATATTACCAAGAAATTAAGCTCTCCACTGAGAGTTGTCCCCTTGTTTGAGACTTTAGATGACTTAGAGGCAGCAGGAAATGTCATGGAAAAGCTGCTGTCGAATGAATGGTACCGACAGCACCTTGCTAGCAACCATAATAATGAACAGGAGGTTATGCTTGGGTATTCAGATTCTGGCAAAGATGCAGGAAGACTAGCTGCAGCATGGGCTCTTTACAAATGCCAGGAAACATTGGTTGATGTTTGCAAGAAACACGACATTAAATTGACACTGTTCCACGGCCGAGGGGGAACTGTTGGACGAGGAGGCGGGCCAATGTTGCTAGCCGTCCAAAGTCAGCCACCTGGTAGCGTCCAGAACTCTTTGAGGATCACAGAACAGGGGGAGATGATTCAGCAGAAATTTGGAGTGCCTGCGATTGCAAGCAGACAGCTAGAAATTTACACAACAGCGGTGCTGCTTGCCACGCTGTCGCCTCCTCAACCGCCCAAGTGCGAGTCGTGGCGGTCCCTGATGGAAGAGATGGGCAAACTTTCTTGCAAAGCGTATCGCTCAGTGGTGTTTGAAAACCCTAGCTTTATCAAATATTTCCAGCAAGCCACTCCCCAAGAAGAATTGGGCAACTTGAATATTGGATCAAGGCCAGCCAGACGTAAAGCCGGCGCCGATGTTACCACACTCCGTGCCATTCCCTGGATTTTTGCCTGGACACAGAACAGAATGTTGTTGCCTTCTTGGCTGGGCAGTGGAAAAGCATTGCGTGCCATACTTGAAACAGAGACAGGACCTCAGATGCTTAGGGATATGTACACCCAGTGGCCGTTCTTCCAATCTCTCATAGACCTCGTGGAGATGGTGCTCAGCAAAGCAGACATGGACATTGCACATCTTTATGATAGTGAGCTGGTGCATGGGGCAGAGGAGCGCCAACTGGGTGAGTCATTGAGACGAGATTACTTTGATACCGTCACTGCCATCTTGCACGTGACTGATCATGAGAAGCTTCTTTCTGCAAATAGGACACTGGCACACCTGATTCACATGCGAGCGCCTCATGTCAATCCCATCAATGTCATGCAAGTGGAAATCTTAAGAAGATTACGTGAAAACCCCGACAACCAAAGATTGAGGGATGCTCTCTTGCTCAGCATCAATGGCATTGCAAGTGGAATGAGGAACACTGGATAAAAGAACTCTAAATGTGCAAGTATGCATGAATTGCTCACCGTAGTGAATTTTGAATTCTTTGTAAAGCAACAAGTATATCTCCGCCCAGTTTCATAGATCTCTCAGGACTCCAGCCATGAATTGGCTCTGGATTATTAGCTGCATCTTTGAAAGGCATCTCCAATGTGACAGAGACGCATTTAAAGTGCTCACCGACCCATTTGGATGCCAATTTCAGATTTGCCTTCCCAGGCGAAGAAACTCCGTACCCATACCTTGTCTGAAAATCAGGTGTCGCTCCCAGAAACGCCAAAGAAAAGTCATTTTGAAGGGCTCTCAGTGTATCATTCCAAGATGGAATTCCTTCATTGCCCACAAAGAATGCATATGGCAGCTTCATATCCCCATGCACATCGACAAAGGCGTCCACCCCAATGTCCATCATCTTTTGACGAACATAAAACACTTCCGGGCTTATCTCCTTGTCTGGCTCAGACCATTCCCTATTGAGGTTGGCACCCACAGCATTGGTTCTCAAATGGCCGATGGCAGCTCCATCAGGGCACATACATGGGACTATATAGAAATCTGCCATCTTTCTAAGATTCTGTGCGACTGCATCCCGGTCATCCACCAGACGACGCAGCAGTCCTTCTGTGAACCACTCAGCCATTGTCTCACCAGGATGTTGCCGTGCTATCACCCAGATCTTTTGTCTATGAATGTTAGCACTGCCGGATGAAGAGATGTGGGGGTCAGTCAGGTGCAAGAGCTCAATTGGGCGGCGGTGGTGGGTGTAGCCTAGCACGGTGAGGCTGACACCAGGAAGCTTCTGCAAACTACCACTCAGACTTTGACGTCTTTCTGTTCCATAAGGAGCAAAGTATGAGAAGTAAATATTGTCGTACTTGGCCAGTATGGTCCACCGAAGCACCTTGTCTTGGTATGTCGACTCGTGTCTGAACCACTCGCGGCCGTCATAACTGCAGCACACATTATAGCCATTCCACGCCTTTGGAAATGACGCCTCTCCTGCGTTCACTATTTCTACAGTCACGGCTCTAGATCTGACATTGCAGCATTGGAAATGAAACCACTGAGAATGAGAAGAATGGTCGCTCTCGCAGTAGACGTCAGGCTGGATGGCTATAGAGAATTTAACTCTGTCGTTACTTAGGACTTCAAGGCGCTCGAGATCGCCATTAGCACTTTCAAAGCTTGTATTGAGGAGAGGAGCGCCCATTACGAAAGGAATGGATGTACCCCTGTCCCTGTGCTTGTTACAAGTCTCAATTTGATGGT
>JAAMXV010000526.1:0-15976 GCA_019693495.1 Axilococcus clingmanii
TTCCTTACACTAAGAGACGGCATTCAATTTTAGTTAGTGCATCAACAGAGCGTGCGCTGGGAGACTCTGCATTTGAACAAGTTGTGAAAGAAGCACAGCTGAGCAGGACCCTTCTGCGGCCGAATAGTAGGCCAGCACTCCAAGTTCGCAACATAGCTCAGAGAATAACAGCTGTTGCTGGAGATGGGTTTGGAGGAGGATATCAGGAGCACCTCAAGAATTTGCAATGGGAGGTAGCGGTCATCGACTCGCCTCAGGTCAATGCTTTTGTTGTGCCAGGGGGGAAGATTGTGGTATACACAGGTCTCATGAAGATGGTGAGCTCGGAGGATGAGTTGGCAGCTGTATTGGCACATGAAGTAGCACATATTGTAGCACGACATGGAGCTGAGCGACTTACTCAAGGAAGTTTTTTGCAGCTTTTAAGCCTCATTGCCTATTGGTCCCTGGGCATCCCTATACCAGATGGTGCGTTGACAGCTTTGTTCTTTCTGCCAAACAGCAGAAAGGCAGAGACAGAAGCTGATATCATAGGCGTTCAGTTAGCTGCAAGGGCATGTTTTGACCCAAAAGCAGCAGTCTCGATGTTTACAAAATTAGGGTTGATGGAGTCGAAGGCTGGTGGCGATGTGGTACCGAAATTTTTACGAACCCACCCTGTGACTGATGAAAGGATAAAGGCGATAAAGAAAATGCTGGGTGTTGCACAGGATTTATACAGAGCCAATGGATGCAATGCACAATCAATTCTCCTTGAAAGGCTCTCGATGGATAAATCTATACCAGGTTGCTAAACATCCAGTAGGATGCATACCCCAGCCCTTGTCCTGCATCATCAAGGTATGTTGTTAGTTGAAAGATAGTACAAATAGATAACAGTAAAGCATGAATTAAAACGAACCATTTAGCCCAGGAAGCCTTGCTTTTCAAGTGAGCGACAAAGATTTCCTGCCTAAACCTTGCTTGGGTCGTATATACCGGACACTCGTATGCATCGTTTTCTCCTGCTTTTTCTACTGACACAGCCCGTAAGAGTACAATTGGTAATTGACAGACAAGCTGTCCAGGAGTTGCATCCTCCAAATGTCCAGCCCTGGCATCCCATCGTGCCCCTTCAAGCCACAAACCACGAATATAAGCGCCATCTTTCGGGATATCTTCCAGATGTTCTACAGCTTTTTTGGTGACCTCTGTGACTATTGTCGTCTGATCTAATGCCCAGCCATTCCTTCTTGCTGCAGTCTGTTGCACTGCTGTCAGAAATGCTGAAGGATTAAAAAGCCCCCCTAGCCAGATTGTAAGTGGAGGTTGCGATGGATCAGCGAATGCCCAGTCAGCCAGCTGTGAGGCTTTATCGCATAAACATGCCAACCAGGATGATAGGCCACGCAAGGAAGGTGTTGCTGCAGCTAACCAGCTGACGGGGACCACATCATTAATCAAGCAGGATGCCAATTGTTCGATGGGCTCCGAAAGTGTAAGCTTCCCCTTTGAGGCAAGGTCCAGTTCATAAAGGTCACCCCTTATTAATAAAAGAAGAAAGTTTAGCTTTTGGGCTTCCTGCAAAAGTACGCCAGTAAATGGACCAATGTCATTGACTCCAGCTTTCACATGGTCAAGATTGATGGAGTCAGGCAAACGTTGTAGTACATCATCCACCAGGCCCTGGTATTTTGAGCTTTGTCCACCTACACTGCTTTTATCTGTATTTTTAAATGCGTCATCTCTGTCAATATCCATGGCATTATCGTAATTTGGGAGCAACAGTCCTAAATTATCACAGATCGATCGAGCCTCAACAATCTGACGCCCAAGCTCAGCATTTTGGTGTAGTCCAAAAGTGGCAGGTATATCAGACAGCTTGCACTGTTGGATGTGTTCTGCAGCGGCATGAAAATTGAATCCAGCTGGAGGGAAGCTAACACCCGGACACAAATCCACCCTCGGTGCCAACAATTTATCGGTGAATATATCATGAAGATGTGCGTTAAGTAATCGTCGATCCCATGCCTCAACAACGTGCCCCCCGTAGATTATCTCTCCAAACATATACCTCATATCCTCCCAAGGTATTAGTTCACCAGCACTTGTAGCTTCTAAGATATTGGATGCTATGGCAGCACAACATTTCAAATCTCCCAGTGAGAAAGGATAATCCATACACCAACCCAGTCCAGACCTTGCTCCCTGTCTGTTACCAACTCCAAACCTCTTCCTCTCAATGATGACGGCATGAAAGAAACATAGAGCAAACACAATAACCTTTAGCTCACTTGGACGAGAGGATTGCTCAAGAATGTCTTCTTCAAGGGCAGAAAGTGCACGGAGGAGGTTAGCTTTTAGACCCCGAGGTGGCTCATTAGCAAGTTTAACACATGCCTGCAACAAGTATGAAGGCAAAGGCTTTTCCAAAAGCGGGGGAGGCTCTGCTGAAATGAATAACCTGAAGTTGGGGTGGGGAGTGTCTTTGCTGTCGAGCAGTTCTACAAAATGTTCTAATGGTCCATGGGTCCAACTCATTGTCAAGTGAACATTCTGCAATAAAACCCAGCCACCTTTTGCCCGAGCCTTTTCCATGGCTGCAATGGCAAGAGATTCCTGACCTTGCCCCATCGATATTGCGACATATTCACCCTCAATTACCCCATTAGATTGAGCAGATTGCTCTACAAGGCAAGCAACATCAACACCAGGCGACAAAAAGAGAAGGATGGGGACTGTCGCAGAAGCATGCTTCAAGCTGTCTTCAAGCGTGCTCGTTTGAGAGGCCACATATCCTGGGCCTAGAACGCAAGTTGCAAAATTCGACAGGGCATTTATAAGCTTTTCAGGCCTTAGAGCTCTTACTAAGAGCAAACGATCCAGGTCTGTGGCTCGTTTCCAATCTCCTGGCGGACTTATTATCTCAGGTGTAGAGCACAGTGCCCATTCTTTCCACTTTTTGCTCCCATAGCTAATTTCTGCAGGTAAATTCTCAAAACCTGGTATTAAGGAAAGAGATATGATTGCACTCCAACTAGATTCTGTCATCCAGTCAGGAGGGGCAATGGTGGAATTCTGAAACGGAGCTGCCATGCCTTTTACTAAAAACTCCCATTTTAAACTTGAAAATTCACCGGCACTTCTAAGAGCTACAGCACAAAGTTGCACTGCCACTACAAGTTTATGTTGCTCAAAAAGGCCTCGAGAGATATCCTGGAATGCCATATATGTAACAGAATTGACAAGTGCTGCAACTCTAGACTTCTCATCGACTTTATCTGAAGCAGGGTCGTTTTGAGCAAAATGCAACCCCCTTGAGAGTGTCTTCATGAAGCTTGACATTGAAAACCTATATACTCGGTCAAGCAACGGCAAAGAGTCAAACAACAAATATATGGCGGCACCTCTAGCTGCAACTGGTCTGTAGACCTCCCTTGCTATGTTCAGACTAACTGATGTTGCTTTGGCTTGGTGTGCTCTCTTCTCAACTTCCAAAGCAGCCCGTTTGGTCTCCTCAAGTCCCAAGACAAAACTTTCATCAGCTAATATATCGCCTTGAGATGCAGCAAGACATGCCAATAAGTTATTCTCAAGGTCTAGAATTGTGATGGCATATTGATTTAATTGGTGACTAATCGTAGTAGCCTCCCTTTGTAAATCAGGCTGTTCATGATTGACCACAGATGCGAGCAGCTGTTCTTCAAGCCCCTTTTCAGTGACACAAAAGTCAATTATGGTGACTTTTGCAGCTACTTCTGGACCGAAATGAGGCAGCGATAGTTGCGTTTGCAAGTATAGCTTGAAATTTCTATTAAATAGAACTTCTCTGCCACTAAGGGTCACATACAAACTGCTCCCTTTTTTCACAAAGTGCTGCAGAAGTAAAGGGTCCAGAGCTGGGTCTATATGTTCTGGCAAATTTTCTATTAAAAGAGGAACTCCTGATCCTACTGCTTCTATAACAACATCCATATACTTGGGGTTCGACAAACGTGTTGTTAACAATCCGTGCTGAGATTCCCGAGCAGTTACCCAAGTCGCCCCTTGAAGTTGGGGATCAATAAGCAGGGGGAATCGTCTAGTAGAACAAACGACTGCGGCATTCTCTAATGAATGAGAATCCAATGGCAACCCTTCAGCTGCCCATTTGGCTAGATTGCCAGATGTTGCAATTAAGTCCAAAGCGGAAGCATCCACACTTACTGGGATGTTGTGTTTCAGAATAGCAGGCAACCATGCTCTTTCAAACAAGTCTTCTCGAAGAAGCGAGTTAAAAGCGCCTGCATAGGAAACAAACACTGCAGTCAGAAGGGCATCCCCAACTATACAACTCTCCTTTTTAACTATGTCATTTATTGATATTTTCCAGCGTTTATATTCATCAGCCAATCCAGATATTAGTCTATCAGCCAGCCTGACTTTAGATTCAGTCTTCTCTGCCTGCCTTGTAGCCAAATCTTTTGAGGCAATTGCAGAATCCAGTTCACTTTGCAAAGTTGCCAAATTTTTTAAGAGGCCTGTGACATGACTTCTAGCAGCGGCAACCTTTGCTCCTGCATCATCTAGTCTCTTGTTTGCCTCTTGTAAGGCAAACCGCTTGGGTGCAACGACCTCGTATATTCTGGCATATTTGCACATGTTGATTGCCCATGCACACAATCCAGCTGCAGCAGCTGACTTCATCCTGACCAATTCTGGACTAAAACCTGCAAGAGATATAAATTCCTTTTCTACCCTCTCTACAGCGGTTGATGGTATAGTTTCTTTGTCGAATGCCAACAATGATTTTAAAAGACCATTAATGTCACCCATCCAGCGCTTAGCTGCAGCCCAGCTCAAATCTCTAACTCTTCCATCTAAAGATGTGAGGATCATGCAGGCTCCAACTACTTCAACAATATCATTGGCAGGGTTCGAAAACGACTTCAATTCACCTAAAGATGCCTTGTCCAAAGAATTAAGTGCAGCCTCAGCTTCAGCAATAATGGGTTCGGCCTTTGCTAGATCAGCAGCGCACTCTGCCTGGAACGCAGCTACTTCTTGCTGGAGAACAACTGCAGCTTGCTCATCCTGTCTGGCCTCCTCAATAGCATTGTCTGCCAAAGCTTTCTGGACCCCTAAGGACTCAATCAGACTGGCTGCTTTTGCCTTTTGCTCCTCCACAACCAAAAGTTCTTTTTGCAACAGTGCCTGCAGCTGTTCAACTCTATTTTGAGCATCATACATTTTCAGGACACCAGTCTGGAGCCTATCTTTTGCAGCATCAAACTCTGCTCCCCTCTTAACAATCAACTCTTTAAACAGAGCTACAGCCTCCAAGAATGAATTGGGAGTAACATAGACGTGCTTGTTGAACATTGATAACATCTTAGCGCTGGCTGCCACCACAGCCTCATGGGCAGCAGCTATTGCTTGTGAAACTGCTTCAACAGAAACTCGCTGAACCAGATAAGGAGACGTTCCCATAAGTAGCTTCATTGCAACAGAAGACAACGTCGAGGGGGGCCACTTTCCAAACTGGTCAATTGTAACAGAGCTTAAAAGCGCTGGATACTTTCTTGCCCAAATTCGCAATCTATCGCCAACAGGACTTGCACAGAAAACTATCCTTAAGTTTCGCTTCAACTGCTCTATGAAGTACTCCCATAGCTGTGCTGCATTATCCAAGACACCAGCTGCTTTTGCCATAGGTCGTATTGCTAAACAAAATGCATCCTTTTCTTCAGGGTTACACAGGCCTTCATGGTGGCAAGTGGCTAGCAAATCATTCAAGGGATCCAACATCCTCTCATCAGTAATCTCACTATCGCTGACAAGAAACACTGTAGGCAAATCTTTCACTGCAGCCCTGTGATATAAAGACAAAAGGTCTAATTTGAACTCAGGCATGCCGTAATTAGCTGCTGCATTAAGTCTGCATACATCATATCCCATCAGTTTTGCTGAGAAGCTAGCCAAGGTCTGGCGTCCAGAGCCACCTGGTCCTATGAGAAGAAGGTGGTCACTAGGGAGTGCTCTTGCAATTCTTGTGATATGTTCCATAGCATCAGGGAATAATATCAAGTCGGATCCAAATGCATCAATTGAATTGCTGCAGAACTGGTTGAGAGCTGCACTCAAAGAATTGTACCCCCCCACTTCTTGATATACTTTAAGCCTTACTTGTTCATCTTCGCGCCCTGCTGAAGTGGCGTGTTGAATGAAATCGCAAAATATCAATGGTTCTGTCTCTAAGGGAGAACTATCAGTAAATATGAAATGGATATGCTTGCGACAGATGACGTTGCAAAGCTCCATAAAACGCAGCTTGTCCCTTTCAAGTGGCATCCTATCCATATACACACGCCTACATTCATGCAACCAAAGTCTGGCTAAATGAAATGGTGTTTTAGCAACAGTTGGATCGGCCCGACAAAGACCCCTAGTTACTGCAGACAATTCTTTCATGTTATAATGGTAAAGATAGTCAATTGCCGAAAGTTGGAAAGCCCCAACAACTTCGAAATGCAAATCCACGGAAGCATCTATAAAGACAGACATCAGTGACCTAAGAACTTCATCAAAGCTTGAAAAGTGATGACTAACAATCCTTTTGAAGATATCCTTTAAGTCCTCCGGGGTGGGCATGTGCAAAGCAAATGTTGCAAACTGCCATTGGGCCCTAGGAGAAATATTGAAAGAGCCAGAGTGTGGATTCAATGTAGCCAGATATTGCACACCTTGAACTTGTTTAAAACTAACTTTAGACTTGCCGTACCACCCCCCAGAATCCATACTCTGTCTAATCAGTTCGATGGCACTCTGCGTTTGGTATTTATCAAGATAAGACATATTCAAACCCTCCAAAAAGCAAATGAAGTTCCGATTGCCCGAGGCCCCATACCGTGAGCCTGCCTTCTTTTCAAGATGGCTTTCCAAGAGCTCTTGCAGCTTGTTTGCATCATACTGTGAGTTAACATGCACAACGCTGTGCACCGACGACTGTGGATCTAAAGATTTTATCAGTTGATTAAGCATTGCAGACTTTCCAACTCCAGCGCCTCCTACAAGCATAATGTGACTACCAACCGACATCAGAAGATCCAAAATGTACCTCACAGCTGCATTATGGACAGTTGGAACGAAAAAGTCATTAAAGTCTCTTCCTGTGATAATTTCTCCAAAACAATCCTTTGGCCAAGGTACCATGGCAAAGCTTTCTTTGTCAACATAGTAGTCATACACATTTAAGTCCGCTTCAGAAGGAAAAAAAGATGGCCTAAAAGTGGAAAGCCACCAAAGTGAAAAAGATGGTTTGTGTTCATAGACAATGCAGCCGCCCACAGACCATATACAAGCAAACACAAAATATGGCTCTATGGATTTCTTTTCCGGGGCTTGCTGCAGTTTTTCAACGCGGTCATTGCCTTTGAATATCAACAAAGACTCAAGAAGCTTACACATCGTCTGGATAATGTTCACTGTTGGCAAGGCTATCACACATCTGCAATTTCGCCTTACAAAATCCAAGCTTGCCTGGAGATACTTTGAAAAGAGGCTATCGAGTAGAGAGCAGACATCTCTTGGACAGCAAAGGGAGGCAAGCCAGCTGTCAACTAACGGTTTCCAACCAACATCATCAGCTGCAGAAGAGGGGACTTTCAAATTCCATTCAAATAAACGTTTGGGGTTTTAACAGTCATACCATTCATATGAATTACACCTCCTCTTGTGACAGTTGCAGGAGAGCACTGATTCATATTATCAATCTCTAGCAGCAGTCTCATTGTTGGTGTGAGAGGAATACGCTCGTTTGAGGCAAGAGTCAATACTTTGTTATCATCCATGACAGTATTCATACTTTCAATCCACTCGGGGTCGATGTCGCCATCTAAGACAATCCATTGATGTTTGAAGTCTTTGCAGCTAGCAAACTCACGAAAAGTCTGAGCAATAACACCATCTTTCCATTCCCGTGTTGTTCGATGCAAGCAGCCATACAACTCATTTCGGTTCAGCGCTTTAGGGTTAATTACTGCCACGGCGGTGGGTTCTCCCATCTTCTCCTGAGCCCGGGCAAGGGTTTTCCAAACAGCGGTCTTACCAGCTCCTGCAGGCCCAAGCAGAAAGACTGACCATCGGACTGCAAAAATCTCACGAAGCTGGCTGACTCTAAGGCAAAATTGCAGCTCAGGTTGATAGCCCAGCTCTAAAGCAGCTTCCTTTATAGCACCTTCAAAAGGGACATTGACTGCTCTGGGAACATGCTCCAAAGCGCCAGGAAATAGGTCATTCAGTAAACCAAGGAAAACAGGGACATCATCCTGTACAAGCTTCCCCATATTAAAATCACGCAAGGCACGCACTAACACTTGGTCTTCTGACAGCTCGGGGGCAGCCCGCTTCATTTCACCAGCGACATACAGGGTTGTCTTGATTGCTCGTAACTTCCAATCATAATGCTTTGACCTCGACAGCAAATCTTCACAAAGTTTATAAAGGATGACAAATTTGCGTGCAAGTAGATTACTCTCTTGGAACCCTTCTGCCATCAGCATGATCTCGCAAATTAGCTTGAGATCTGGGGCAGACATTGACACTGGGCGAAACAGAGCTTTCAGAGACTCTGGCAATTCTGATCTTCCAGCATAACCTGGGTTCATAGTAATGAAAGCCATAGCACTCTTCTGCAAAGAAATCTCTTGACCCTCAAATATAAACCTTGCCTTCCTGGCCCTTAGCCCATCCAATACGACTTTGTATTGGGATGTACAGACAGAAAGAACAGGTACTGGAATTCTATTAAATTCATCAAAGCATCCCCAAGCTCCAGTCTGTGCAAGGCCTTTGTATATTTGAGCAAGTGCTTTATAGTCCATTTGTTCACTGCAGTTGAAAACGTAGCAAAGTATGCCGAAAGCTCGAGCCAAATCCTTTGTTGTCTCAGTCTTCCCCGTCCCAGCTGGTCCAGCTGGCGCACCACCAAGGATTAATTTATGAGCTTGAGTGAGAGTGATGTAGCATCTATCAGTAAGAGGAGTGATGCATAGGCATCCACAATTACCAATAAATTCATACTGATATTCAAATTCCACATCACAGATAGCAGCCCTGCAATCCCCAGTGACTTCATCTTGATAATATCGTAGCTGGCATTGCCACTGGAACGAATTGGCGGAGTCTGCTTGCTCATTAATCAGCCTTTGCACTACATCCCTGGCATGGACATCAACCGTACACAATGCAATAGCCTTTTTTCGGTCATTTGGAGAGAGCTCCCCATTGATTACCTGGATTAAATCACAAAGCTGCTGCTTCTGCATTTCCAATAAGATTGCCAAGCCATCATCATTTCCATCTTCCAAATTTGCAAAAGCCTGCTCAACTTGGTAAGTGAAATGAGTTCTACTGGCAATGATACTACTCTGTGAAGAGTGTTGGAGGAGCCACTTTGCTCTAGGATCCTCATATAACAAAATGGCAGATTTATACTCCATCCGCAATGCTTCTTTCATACAATCCAAGACTCGAGCCAGCCAAGCTTCAGCTGGACCTTCACATAAACAAGATGTGACAAAAGGTACATATTCACCTTCCCCAGAATACATGCCGGTAGCAATATTTCTATAACAATTGCTCTTAGAACCCCATTCAAGAAGATGTAAGTTGTCAAAGTTCTTGCGTAAGTGACCTGCAACAGCATGGGGATCCGCACCTCGAGCAAGGAGATCCAGCAGATCTGCAGGAGAAAGGAAGTAAAAGCGAGGAAACTCCATCCTCTTTAATTCCAAATATCCTAGCAAAGCCTTCTCACAGGATTCTAGTTCCCCTAACTGCCATTGCAAACGTTCTAAGCGCCCTTCAACCGAGCAGATGTCAAAAAAGCTAGTTACAGCCGGCGCAGCAATCATTAACTCTTTGAAATCTGCATCAACAGCATCGAAACAGGCAGATTCTAGTACCAGCTGTTTACGCACATCTTCAGAGCCACTAAAAATTGCTTGCATAGCACTCCAACGTTTCTGGACGTCTATCCATATTGTCAATATTGCCTCCATTCGACTGAGGTGACGTTGCCATGAATTAGCAGCCTCGGCAAATGGAGAATAACCTTGCACATAGCGGCTTGCACTTAATATCTGGATTGCAATGGCATCGTTCTCAAGTGTTTCCTTCAATGTGTCATCCAAAACAATCAATGGGACTGCCATATGACTTAGCTCGCCAGCAGGCGCCAACGGAACATCAAATTTGACATGAATATTACCCCAGTTCTCTTCGATTTTCTTCAACGCTCTCTCTATTGAGAATTCTTTCTGTGCCCTTTCTATGATATCCAATATTTCTTCATTATACTTATGCAGTTTCATATCAAAGAAATGGCTCAATCGCTCATGCGGTTCACCATGAAAATTTACTCCTGTTATCACTACTATCATACCCCAATGCCTGGCAAATATGAAAGGACTGCGTAGGCTTCGCACAATGGGTAGAGAGTCTTGTATCTCTTTTATCATCAAATCTAGTAAAGTACAAATTTGGCAACTAAGGAGACCCCTGGCAATTATTTTTGCCCGTTTGTATATATTCTTCAAGTCCTCTTCCACAGCTTCAATGTCAGCATTCCACCAGCACAAGTGGCCCCAATCATCGATTGCTTGGAGGAAATAGGCCACATGTGCCCAGAGCATTCCAAGGTTTTTAAGGTCTTCTTGACAGGCTGAGATAGTAGAGCAGTCAAAAACTGTCAAGTCCAGCAAAGCTTGTTGGAAGTGAAGGTCCCTTGCAGCATTCGCTATATCTACCAACGAGGCCATTCCATCGACACCAACATTCTCCAGTGCTTCTAAAACTTGATTTGCTTGAACTACAGAGTAGTGTGTTAGAATGTCTCCCTCTGATAGAGTGAATGGTGCAGTCTTTAGAAAAAACAATCGATATGCATCAACGTATGACTTGAATTGTTCTGTCCGGTGCTTCAGCTCCAAGGTCTCCTCAGCACATATAGGGGCAAGCGCATCACGCTTCTGGTAGATCTTACTTTCAAGACCCTTAATCTTCATAGGCGCTTCTAAGATGCGCAGTTTCGTTATCTCATCCAATTCAAATCCAAATTTATAAAGCATATTGGTCGCCTCATTTAATGGCGCTAAAGAGCTGAGAAGGTCCATGTTCAAAACATTCTTAATGCAGCGCAACACATCATATATTTCCTTCTGTTTCGTAGCTGTGAGATCTAATAAAGACAGATGAGCTGCACTGGATGAAGAGTTTCTTTTCCCCATGGATTTATTAATGCTATTCCTTAATCTAGTGGGCTTGCTGTCAAGCAACTCACAATGCACTCTCTTCTGTGTTGGTGATTGACCTGTCTGACCGTTAGTCGAATCCAATGTGGCTAAACAATCAGCAATTATTTCATACTTTTCATTTATACTCCAAACTAGTTGGTTCCTGAGAAAATCCGCTATTGCAAACGATCTTTTGCTAGCTGCAGCAATTGCAGCTGATTTCCAAGGAGAAATATCAACGCTCAACCATCCAAAATGAAACTTGGAAGGAAGGTTCTGTATCTCTTGCTGCAGCAATCTAGAATTAGTAAGTTCAGCCTGACATATATCACTCTCACCAGGTTTGTTCGCAACAACAAGAGGGCCCTCAATGAATTGATGGTCCCTAATCCATAAGATGCTATAAGTATGTAGCCTAGCAGCTGTTTGCTGGCAGCAGTTGAGTGACTGCTTCAGCTTGGAGGAGCAGTCACTCATAGCTTTGCAGACATCTGGGTTTTGCTTGACAGTTGAATAATAATTCATTGAAGGATTGGCGAGTTGAGGAAGATCTTTAACCACATCAAATACCGAAGCAAGCAAACAAGCAACAATACCACAAACTGAGTTGGGATCTAACAGTTGCGCTGCAAAGTCACCAAGTTCAGGATTCCATTTCAAAAATCCACTGCCAAGCTCAATTTTGGCCTCGAGCCAGGCCGTCTCAGATGTATGTGATATCAAGGTTTGAATGGCAGCGACAACAGCCTGACTTAGATTCTGCCCAATCTCGAAATTGACATGGCCCAACAAGGTTTGCCAAGCAACTGATGTTGGACTTTCTGATAAGTCATTGTAAAGGCGACTTAACCATCCTGAAATTCTATTGATATCTCCCTGCAGGGAAACTTTCTTTTCTTTAAACATGCGTAACAATGCCTCTTGACTTCCAAAAATGCCTTCTGAGCTTGGAAATTGCCAATATTTCCAATTCGACACTAAATCCCTAATGCTAGCTGTTACCTTTTTAACAGCCAGTAGGGCATTTGATAAAGCTTGCACACTGTTTGAGACATGACTGGCTTCTGTTGCTAATTCTTTGTCATTCCAGGTCAAATTTTTCTTGAGGCTTCCCCGAATTGCTTGGTCCGCCACCGCAAATGTACCCTTCAAAAGAGTTGCTTCCATGACTGTGCACGCCTTAGTAGAAGTGTATGCTGTTGTGGCCCAACCAAGAACTGATATAGTGCTTCTCAAAAAATTGGAATCTTTATGAAGAAGCAGTACAGATTGTGGAATAGGCACAGCCAAAGGCTGCAAAAGCAAAAGCCCATCGACCTCGCACATTAACTGCAGAAAGTTGACGTCAAAATTCACCACTGGATTCCCCCCTTCTAAGGAAAAGACAGGAGTTGACAAGCTCTGCTCAGACAAACCTATTGCTCTTTGGTTCCACGTATTCAAGGCCTCAATTTCAAATGCCTTGACATTCTCCTGCAATCCACTGTAAATAAGGCGAACATGTTTCGCGTGGCTGCTTTGTAGGCCGCTGGCAAAAAGAATTTTGAATCTCTCTTCTGGAAAGGTTATTCGTCTCAGCAATGCGTGTGCCCAACTGACTTTGCTAGTTAAAGGCTTAATGCCCTTGATTGGAACCGGACCAACTTGCAACACATGCGGAGCATCTTGCAAATGGGACAAGACTGCAGCGAGAAGCTGGTTTTGGCAGCTAAGGAACTCTTCATGTATGAATGTTCCTTTCAGCACTTCTTCGATGCTTTCAAAAAACATTAACATAGAATTGGCTGTGGAGCACTCATTAAGAGCAGCAACAACCAAATACCTTAACCGCTGCTGCATTTGAACCAGCAGCCTCTTGAAGATAGAATGATCACAATCAATTAAGTTAATAATATCAAAAGCTTCGGCTGTCTTGCCCCAGACTTCCTTCAAGGTTTCATTGAACTCTTCATTCCATTCCTTTGCATATGAGCTCAAAACTCCGCCGGAAATGCCGCCAATTTCAACCTTTTCCAATCTTGAGAATGCAATCTTAGCTTTGCATACAAGAAAGATTTGATGGCATTGTTCCAAAAAGTTGTCCAATTCACAAAAGATAGTTGGAACATGCAAATCCCAAGGTTTCTCTGAGCATTCAGTGCTAGCTCGATCGCGATAACAAATAAAGACACCTTTGAAATATGTTATGGTTTGAAGAACTTCATGCATAGAGTCCAAAGCTTGTTGTGGCTCAGTCAGAAAACAGTCAGCAAATGCTGTCTGAAGAAGTTGCTGAGCCGAAGTCAAGATCACAAACGAAACACTCCTTATGATATCCGAAAGTTGCTTCAAACTTCTAAAACCAACGCAGTGCTTCCAAGAAAGAAATAAGATATGCAGCAAAGGCTGAAAAAATGTGCTAAGCATTGCAAGGTCTTCATCAGCAGAAAGCATAGCTTCTAGCACTGGTAGGAGTGGTTTGAAGAAGCGAGCCATCTCTCTTGCCTTCAATACTTCGTCACTAAGCTTTGCAGCTTCAATCTGAAGAGATTGAGTACAAGAGCTTGCCTGCGCTTCCAAATTTCTAACGATCTCGTGCAAGGAGAGATCACTCAGTTTATTCTGAATATTTGTTAAGCGGGTCGCTCTGGTCTCCCAATCACAACCTATCAACGCTGTTGATACCAATTTCCCTCCTGTTTTAACATCTGGTCGCTTCTGTTTGCAGTCATCAGTTTGAGCAATGGCGTTTCTTATCACAATTGTCCAATTGCAAGCTACAGCTTCCAGGTCAGGTAATGAGCTACCAAGAGGCCCATCAATATTTGCTGCATCTTCTGCGTGCTTACTTTCACTCTCAAGCACTGAAGAATACAGGGATGCATCTTTAAATAACGCATTCTTGGATGCATCTGGCAACTTAAGGTCAGACGATGACAAAATTGGCAAGATTAACTCGTCAGTTAGAGCTGCAATATGAGCAAGAAAATGAGTTCCAATGTCCCCGCATAGAATAAAATCTTGGGCTTCAGTAAGCGTTTTCATTGATGAATTTTTCAACTTGATGAAATACACAGCTTTGTTTGTGGAAGGCAATACATGACCCTGCAAGCCAGCGCATGAACTTTCAGAATCTGTCAAATTATACGTAGTTTTGATATTAACTTACAAATACTACTTCTCTGTCCTGTATGTGCATAAAGAGCCTCGTAGAAACAGGGTCCTCAAGAAAATTGACAAAAGCTTCTCTGCACAGATGAGAGGGTTTGAGAGTTTGTCGGGCACCTCAACTAAAGAAGAACCCACATTATATCCTCCATCTTATAAATATTTAACCGAGGGTCCTTTTGAATTTGCAGCCTTTGTAAAATGCGTCCAAGGTAGACTAGAAGGCTTGGATCACTTTGAATGTTAGACATTGAAAATCAATACTTTTGTGTCTCCGGCTTATTTTGTCATAAAATTATAATTATATATTACATGAAAGAATAATCTGTAATTTATCTGTGAGTAGAAGGTCGTTTCAGTGCGATTCACCCCATAACGGGAACTGACCACGGTCAAACTGGTACTGTCAACTGCACGCTGAACAGAGAATACTCTGAATGCTGAGGGTGACATGCAGATTTCCTACCTTCGGCAAACCAAACCGAGAGTGACATAGGTGCACCGGCGTGGAGATGAAAAATTCTGTTCTTCCCCCACCGATTTGTTTATTGAAGATACAGTGAGACTCAGACGCCGGTTCCTGACTTGCATTGCTCGCCCAAGTAGCCACGATCTTCACACTAGGCCTCCTGGTATCCCATGCTTAGTGTCTTTGAATCTCCTGCACATTGCCAGTCTGAGCCATGCAGTCCCCACCTTTATCCTCAGATAAAACCTGGCCTGAACTACATTGATGTTTATCTCCTCTCTATCGGGCAAATCCCGCAGAAACCCTAAGCACCGAAATTATCGGTTCTGAGGCCGATCATTGGCCCGACTTTCTTTTTTCACCAGTGCCATAAAAAGTTATCTGCATCAAAGCTTGAAGGCCTGGCGCAGGGCCACAAGGATGTATTAGACACGTCGTTATAAGTCGTAAATCTACAAATTTGAGGTCGTTGTGAAGATATTACGGCCGCATTCGCGCGAGTAAAGGAAAGATAAATGTCGATTCTTTGATCCTACCGTGATGTCTTTGCTGCATTGTTGGTTCTTAGTATGCCAGTTGGTCTTGGCTTACTCGAGTAGGGTGAGTAGCGCCGTGCCGAAACCTCCTCTTTGGCTCGAAACCCTCAACGGCACTAACACACAGACGCCTTATGCCGTATGCAAATTTTTGAGCGCCAGATATACAATATATCGCCATTAATCGCTCAGATCTGACTTAGCTCACTAACACGCATCCGTCGCACCTTTAGATCATTGTCGATAACATCCATGATTGGATAGCAGCCCTCAATGACCCTGCTATTGACCACGTCCTGGTCGCCAACATTCCTGGAGGCTACAATTTAACCAATGAAAATTGGCCCCATGGAGCAGTTGTCATCAATGGGCGGAGCACAACTATGGAGGGCATGGGGCCTGGACCAATCTACATGGACATCAACATGCTCACAGACCGCATCATTCTCGAAAACAAGGCATCCCTGACCAAAAAGAATATTTGGGCAGATGACTGTTTTATGGATGCTTGGCCCTTCAGCTGCCTTACAAAGACCACCACAGGCTCATCCTTACTGATGGAGGATCTCATA
>JAAMXV010000529.1:0-19140 GCA_019693495.1 Axilococcus clingmanii
ATCTTACACAATGAGTCGCAACATCCTCGATACTTGTATCGAGTCATCCTCCATACCCGTATGGAGTCATCCCACAGTTGACCAAATATTGTTCATTGACCACATGTATGTGGTCACCCGAATGTACAATGGTCACCATCTATCTAGTGTTCACGCGTATCTGGCCCCACCTTATTCCATCCCGAACTAAGAAGTGAAACAGATACGGCGCAACGATACTTGAAGGGGAGCCTTCTGGAAAAATAGCGTAATGCTAGATAGATTAATTGACCAACAAAATGGTCACCATAACCTTCTTTTGGACAAATGTTTTTCCACAATGTGATCAATACTATGACCGTTTTGTTGACCACATACTACATGTGGTCAGGACAATGTATTTAGTCACCAATTGATATTGGTCAAAGAACAGCATTTGGTCAACCTCGACTTGTATCGCGTCATCCTATATTTTTATATGTACAATTTTATTCAAATTGTACATACGAGTGTTTCCCATGGCCAAATGTGTATTTGGCCACAGGTGACCGTTTTATTGTGGAATGCCATTTGGTCTTGGTCAACATAAATACATTTGTTAATTAAATTAATAATATATTTTTTTTTCATTTTTTTTATTTTTGTGGGACTGGACTCAGTCCCACAAAAATAAAAAAACAAATTACAGCGTATCGATAGTTTCGAATTCGAATTTAATCTCTTTCCAAACTTCACAAGCAGCTGCTAATTCAGGACTCCATTTACAAGCCGCACGAATTACATCACCACCCTCACGAGCAAGGTCACGACCTTCGTTACGAGCTTGTGTACAAGCTTCAAGAGCAACACGGTTTGCTGCAGCACCTGGAGCGTTACCCCATGGGTGACCTAAAGTACCACCACCAAACTGTAAACAAGCGTCATCACCAAAGATTTCTACAAGAGCTGGCATGTGCCATACGTGAATACCACCAGAAGCTACTGGCATAACACCACCCATTGAACACCAATCTTGAGTAAAGTAAATACCACGGCTACGATCTTTTTCTACGTAATCATCACGCATTAAATCAACGAAACCTAATGTTACTTCACGTTCACCTTCAAGTTTACCTACAACTGTACCAGAATGTAAGTGATCACCACCTGATAAACGTAATGCTTTTGCTAAAACACGGAAGTGCATACCATGATTTTTTTGACGGTCAATAACCGCGTGCATCGCACGGTGGATATGAAGTAATAAACCGTTATCACGACAGTAATGTGCTAAACTTGTGTTTGCAGTAAAACCACCAGTTAAGTAGTCATGCATAACAATTGGTACACCAATTTCTTTAGCGCACTGTGCACGTTTTAACATTTCTTCAGAAGTACCAGCTGTCGCATTTAAATAGTGACCTTTGATTTCACCAGTTTCAGCTTGAGATTTATAAATAGCTTCAGCAACGAATAAGAAACGATCTCTCCAACGCATA
The DNA here is from genome assembly GCA_019693495.1 of Axilococcus clingmanii. Taxonomy (NCBI): domain Eukaryota; kingdom Viridiplantae; phylum Chlorophyta; class Chlorophyceae; order Chlamydomonadales; family Chlorococcaceae; genus Axilococcus; species Axilococcus clingmanii. The sequence goes on from JAAMXV010000529.1 coordinate 1,458, forward strand.
AATGGTTGTGAGTTTACGTTTTCATCATCTTTAGTGAAATCTAAACCACCACGTAAACATTCGTATACTGCACGACCGTAGTTTTTAGCAGAAAGACCTAATTTTGGTTTAATTGTACAACCTAATAAACCACGACCATATTTGTTAAGTTTATCACGTTCAACTTGAATCCCGTGTGGAGGACCTTGGAACGTTTTAACATATGCTGGTGGAATACGAAGATCTTCTAAACGTAATGCACGAAGAGCTTTAAAACCAAATACGTTACCAACGATTGAAGTAAATAAGTTTGTTACTGAACCTTCTTCAAATAAATCGATTGGGTATGCAACATAAGCAATATATTGGTTTTCTTCGCCTGGAACTGGCTCTAGGTCATAACAGCGACCTTTGTAACGATCTAATGTTGTTAAACCATCAGTCCATACAGTTGTCCAAGTACCAGTTGATGATTCTGCAGCTACAGCCGCGCCACATTCTTCAGCTGGAACACCTGGTTGTGGTGTCATACGGAATGCTGCAAGAATATCAGTATCTTTTGGTTGGTAGTCTGGAGTATAGTAAGTTAAACGGTAATCTTTAACACCTGCTTTAAATCCAGCACCTGCTTTAGTTTCAGTTTGTGGAGCCATTTTTAGAAAAAAGTCTTCATTTTTACGATTCTGCAATCTGCCCGAAAATATACTATTTATTCTTTCTATTGACCAAATACTGTTCCACAATACTGTGACCAAATGTATTTGGTCAACTGTGAAAACGGTCACCCAACTATATTTTGGAAATGGTCAACGAACTGGTTACCCATTCAAAAAGGCCTAGTAAAAATAAGCAATAAATAGTTCAAAAAAATTCTTTTTTGAGAGTAATGACCCTTTCCATTGGCCAAATGCATTTGGCCGCACAATACATTGTGGTGACCGTTTCCAAAATACATTTTGGAACAGCATTTAGTCAACTGATAAAATTACACTAAGATTAGTGTACCATATAATTAAAAGTTCTGCAACACCCTAGTTTGTCATTAAATACTAATTAAAAAGTGGTCACCATAATATATTGTACTGACCACATACATGTGGTCAACAAAACCATGTGGTCAACAAAACGGTCACCGTATTACCAACTTGCTTTACGTACCCCAGGTAAAAGACCTTGATGAGCGTATTCTCGTAATACATGGCGTGAAATACCAAAATCTTTAAAATAACCTCTAGGTCTACCAGTAATTGAACAACGATTCCGTATTCTTACTGGTGCACTATTACGAGGTAATTGTTGCAATTGTCGATGTAAGACAAGCTTTTCTTCCATTGAAGCAGCTTCATTAATTTGTTTTTTAATTAAACTTCTTTTTTCTGCATATTTTTGAGATAATCGAATACGTTTTCGATCACGCTCAATCATACTTTTTTTTGCCATGGATTAATTATCCTCCCAAATTGTGTAGCTTTTCATTCTGTTCTTAAAATAATTCTATGTATATGATAATAGATAATACTGTGACTCATGGGTGACCAAAAGGTTTTGGTCTAACAATTGTTCAGTGATTGCTCTATTTGAGCATTTCTGTGGCCGTTTCCACTGGCCAAATCTATTTGGTCATAAAATAGATTTTAAAAGTATGCGTGTGTTCAGTTGACCTTTTCCACAATGAATTGTGGAAGTATACATTTTGTCAATGGTCGCTGAAATTGAAATAGAATACAAATCTATTAGAATAATAGCTTACTTTTGAATAAAATGCAAGCGCGAATACCAGTATGGATTCCAAAAGGATGTGGCCACACCCTCTTTATGTTGTAGCGATGGGCATACTACGAATTAAAAGTTGAATCACAAATAAAACCATAGTATAATAAATTTGATAATATTATCAACATCGTATGAGTAAACTGGTAGACACCACCGCCGGCTTGGTAAAACTCTTCCAGAAAAATATCGATAAAGCGTTTATGTCACTCGATACATCGCTGAACAAAACATCGCATATGGTACAACGCCAGAGTCCGGTGGGATTCCAGCAACTCACTGATCGACTCAACGAGTGTTGTGGCCATATAATGAAAGGTCAGACCCCACCTGAGACTGGGGTCAAAAAGGTCCCACTGCAAGAGGCCTTCAGAAAAATTATCATGAACTGGGTAGAAAGTACACTCAGGCCCTGTCCACAAGTATGGTGCTCTTGCTACTCCAAGGTATCATCGCGATCGTTGTGCGTCTTCCCAGTAGTATATAATGGGGCGATGTTTGCACTGTTCCATAATATGAAATTATCTCAGTGCGATTATATGAAATTGCAGTTCTATCGTATACTTACGACGGTATCTCTCCCTATTGCCTACATTCTAGTCCTCTCTAGTCCTCCTCGATATCGTTCAAAATGGAGTGCATCATAGACCCCTCTTCTTTAAAAAAGATGACTATTATCGCGCAGAAACCCAGGCACGTACTGCCCCTTATTGCGGGGAGCAGGGACCCAAAATACTTATGATGCGTCATCATTTTCAGCGCTGTCCCGCTCGACCTAAGTCGGAGGAGACATCGCCCGGCGAGGGGATGGAGAGCTCTCATTATGTCTATCGACTCACCTGCTTGGACCCTTTGAAAAGTGCCAATGCCGTGTATTTAAAACTCTTGATCACGTTGGATGTCACACCAATTGAATATGCATATAGATATGGGAGTCGACTGGCTGACTCGTCTTCTTAGGAGAGTCGATGGCTTGGCCACATAGTGTGTCTGTCTTCATGTGCTCAACAAAATGGTGTTTCTGTTTCTATGGTTTCAAGCGAGGCATGAACCTCGCTTGAAATGACTGAACTGCTTCATGGTGTTACCATAAAAGCCTGTGTGCTTCACACTATTATGATTAACCGTTGATTGACGGAGCGTCAACTACTGCTAAATCTAATGGGAAGTTGTGTGCATTTCTTTCGTGCATTACTTCCATCCCTAAATTGGCACGGTTGATAATGTCAGCCCAAGTGTTAATTACACGACCTTGTGAATCTACAACTGATTGGTTGAAGTTGAAACCATTTAAGTTGAAAGCCATAGTTGAAATACCTAAAGCAGTAAACCAAATACCTACAACTGGCCAAGCAGCTAAGAAGAAGTGTAATGAACGAGAGTTGTTGAATGAAGCGTATTGGAAGATTAAACGACCAAAGTAGCCGTGTGCAGCAACGATGTTGTAAGTTTCTTCTTCTTGACCGAATTTGTAACCTGCGTTAGCAGATTCGTTTTCAGTTGTTTCACGAATTAATGAAGAAGTTACAAGTGAACCGTGCATTGCAGAGAATAAAGATCCACCAAATACACCAGCAACACCTAACATGTGGAATGGGTGCATTAAAATGTTATGTTCAGCTTGGAACACGATCATAAAGTTGAATGTACCAGAAATTCCTAATGGCATACCATCAGAGAAAGAACCTTGACCAATTGGGTAAATGATGAATACAGCAGTTGCTGCAGCTACTGGAGCTGAATATGCAACAGCGATCCATGGACGCATACCTAAACGGAAAGAAAGTTCCCACTCACGGCCCATGTAAGCACAAACACCAAGGAAGAAATGGCATACGATTAATTGGTAAGGACCACCGTTGTATAACCACTCGTCTAAAGACGCAGCTTCCCAAATTGGGTAGAAGTGTAACCCAATTGCATTTGATGTTGGAATTACAGCACCAGAAATGATGTTGTTACCATATAAAAGAGAACCTGATACTGGCTCACGGATACCATCGATATCAACAGGCGGAGCTGCGATAAATGCGATGATGAAAACAGATGTTGCAGTTAAAAGAGTTGGGATCATTAACACACCAAACCAACCGATATATAAACGGTTTTCAGTGCTAGTTACCCACTCACAAAAACGAGCCCAAAGGCTAGTTGATTCACGTCTTTCTAAAATTGCAGTCATGATTTATACCTCGTTATTTTTCCTAATTACAGGAATGTTCCCAACATTAAAAAGTTTTTGTTAATGTGTTATTATTAGTATAATAATATGTTTTTCATATTTCAAGTAATTTTTAAAATGTTAATATATTAGTTTGTTTTATGAATTTTATGAATTATTATAACCGTTTCTATTGGCTATTTTGTTGACCATTTCCACAGTTGACCGAATGTTGTTCCACAATACATTTTGGAAACGGTCACAGTATTGTGGAACAGTATGTGGTCAACAAAATGGTCAACTGTTGAAGTGCATGGTGACCCTTTCCAAAATGTATTTTGGAACACGTTTTGGTCAAGGGCCAACATAAATACATTTAGTTACCAATATCAATTGATCAAAGAACTTCATTTGGTGAAAAGAATATCATTGATAAAATGAATTTCGTCAGTATTACCGACGTGTTAAAGTTTCAAGCATTTTTTGTTCAAGAGTTTCAATGGATGAAGTTTCATCTTTAACAGGAACAACTTGACGAGGTAATTTTCGCTCTGAAAGCATAAATCGAGGTTGTGCGTTACCAGGCCAGATAAATCCCCCCCGACGCGGCGCAAGATATCGAAACTGTTCTTCAAATAGAAATTGAGCTATGCGAGGATCTTCATATTCACTAAATTGCTCTAATAGAGCTTTTTCACGAAGCTCTTGACGTTTTGCTCCACTAAGACGTTTTTTACCCAGTTTTGACTTTGGCATTACTTTTTGAAGAAACACATTTCTGGTTACATTTTCTTTGGATACTGATTCTGTAATGGGTAGCATGATCGTATTACTCATGCCTACTTGGGTATCTCCTAAAAATGTTTTAAAATCAGATTGTTGTTTTTTCAATTGTATTTGCTCAGTTTTAATTTGATCACGAATAATTTTAAGAGCTGTTGTTTCGCGAGCTGTGTCTAAAATTTCCTGTTTTAAACGTCGAAGTGATGATGGAAGAGTTCGCAAATGTAATTGCTCTTTTGAAAAGTGAACTGGAAAACTTCTAATACTTCCTAATTCAGATTCTGTTCCATTTCTTTCAATATGGCGAGTTGCTACAATACTGTGATTTCTGACGCGAGTATCGCCCTCTTTTGTAGAAGGTTCACTTTCTTCAACTGCTTTCATTTCAACATGATCTCGATAAAACCCTTTTAGACGATTTGCAATTTTTTCGAAAAAGATTAATTCATTTTGATCTTTCCAATTTTTATTTTTTCTAAGATCAAAGTCGCTTCCAGCTTGTATTACAAAATCTTTTTTCAAAAATGAAGGTGCATACATTGGATCAACAGGCGAGTCCATCATAGTTTCAAACGGATACAATGATAAACTTTTTGGCGAAGTGATAATTGTATCGGAAAGTGGCCAAGAAGTGAATCGAATATGTTGTGATGTATTTTCTAAATTATCTAATTTTTCATATTCGACTCCACGTCCAAATTTCATCGAAAAAGGTTTTTCAGGCAGTTTATCACGCATAAAACTTTTTGTTTTTTGAGTAGGAATGTTTAAAACATAGCCTGCTAATTCACGTGGTAGTAATTTTGAAGAAAGAATAAATTGGCGATTAGTGTTATCCCAACCAGCATAAATTGGTGAGCCAAGTGGAAGGAGAGCTGAAAGCGGCGATGAAATATCATCTAAATCTCTATTGTGTATGTCTAGATTTTCCGCTTTTTCCCATTGAGGAATACTATAAGCAGTCATCTCCGATTCGATAATATCATTTTCTGCAATTGGCTTTAATTCTTCATGCCAAAAATCTATAGGTGATTTATTTTTTTGTCTATAAAGTGGTTGATCAAATTTTAAAATATTTTGAATATCACGATTATATTTTGGATTCCCAATTAATTGATCATTTATACTAGGTTGAACGTTGTGATTACGTAAAGCGTCAACAGCTTTGTCATTTGATAATGTTATCTCATTACGAAATTCTTCTTCCGTTTGTCCTTGTTCATTATCATCGATGTTTTGGATATAATTACTTGTTGGGTCTACTGTGAGTGCAAAACGTCGTCCAATTAATTTGAGAGTACCTTTAAATTGTTGATTATATACTTTATTTGCAAAACTTTTTGGTCCCGAAAAAACACTTTCAAATATAGAATATCCAGGCATCTGGGTATAGGCACGTAGACTATCGCTATAAGCGTTTAAAATCTCTCGTTTTTGATATAAATCAAATTCTTGTGCGCCGCTTAATTGATATCTACGTGGTTGGCGATTTAAAAAGAAATCAATATCAATTTGTAAAAGTAATTTATAAAGAGGATTGGTGTAATATTTTTTCTTACACAATAATTCAACAATTGGGGTTTGAGTCTGCGCAGAAAGCCGAAGCTGTTGTAAACCGTTTGGTTGTTGCCGTGCTAACCAACTATTAGATGTAAAATCCATTGGAAATGCATTCGCAGCACTAGTACGATAAACATCGTTATATCCATTTTGTTTTGTAAAACCAAAAGCAGTTTCCCAAGGATCAATAGAGGATTCTTCTTTTTCACTTGGTTTAGAAGTAGTAAGAGAATGTCGAGTTAAAAAATTAGTTTCAAAACGAGATCCTTTACCGCTTTTTGCTTGTGGATAAATAATTTCACTAAAAGTTTCACTTTGATTTTTCTTTTCTAAATGTGTTTGCGTATTGCCAATACTAAACTGATCTGCAAAACGGACTTGTTCCGCTCTTGTTTTCATACGCGGCTCAATTCGAACTGTAAGAAGTTTTTGAAAAGAATCATATCTTTGGTTATGTTCAGGAAAGAATTTTTCGGTAAAACGTTTTGCTGTCCAATTTTTTCGACTATGCTCTCGTTTCATACCACCATTCACATAAATTGTTTGATGTTTCCACCACATCTCACCACGTTTATTCAGGTCTTCAAAACCCCATCTTGTACGACCCCATGGATTATCAGTAAGAGAAGGTAAAACGAGATAACGACCTCGATCTAAATCAGAGGTATCAACATCCAAACTTTGACCAGCACTTGTATGACCCATAAGGGTTTCCCCTTTTTGGAATTTTCGAGAACTTTTTCGATCTGGAGTAAGTTTTGCGGCATTGGGTGTCATATCAACACGATCAGCATTATTATATTTATTAAACGGGGAATGTTCATTTGAAAATACATGATCTCCAGAAATAAAACCTAATGGTGCTGTAACAAGATAGTCTGTTGCATAAAATGGAAGATTTGCGCATACAAATACACCGAAAAACATTAATGTTTTATTTAAATTACGTTTAAATTGAATAGATGTGTTTGCATCGACAAAAGGAATATATAATAAACGCTCTGAAAAAACGGACCCAATTTGAATTAAGAGGGCTGTAAAACTAATGATTCCAGCAAGAAGTCCAAAAAGATAAAAAATATGATGAATAAACCCAGATCCCGCCGGAAGCTCTAAAAAAGATGCAAGAGGTGTTCCATTAACATTTGCTAAATATTGAAACATGGCGCTTTGTTCACACCACGCCAATAAAAAACTGGTAATAATATATTTTTTATAGATATACCCAATACCACTAAAACTCCAAGTAGATTTTAATCTATTTGATCGAAACGTATCTAAACAATTATCACTTAAAAATTCATAAAAAATATTCCAAAGAAGCGCAAATCCTAAAAAAAATGGAAATGGTTCCCATGTTACCCACGGAATAATAATAGCTCGAATGCCTAAAATACAACAGGTAATAAACAACCATTGCCCTAAAAGGTACCCACCTAATGTGTAGATAGCTGCTGGTTTTCCAAAAAAGAAAAGACGACGAAAAGCAATTACATAGATAAGAGAATTTGGAAATGCTAAAAAAAAGCTATTTATAAGACCTAATATAAATGTGTTTTCTTTTAAATGCGGAACATCTAATATTGAAATGCCCATACCGGACAAATCGAGGTCAAAAATAGGATATTCATTTATAACACTACTAGTATATTCTGGTGCTGTAATTGGCAATATTGTATAGTCACGAATCCATTGCCCACTAATAAGGTAAAAAAGTCCGGCGGGAATGCTGTTTAAAACATAACTTCCAGCTGTTGTTATGGCTTGCATAACCGGAAATGATGTTTTCTGCAAAATGGAATCCACTTCAAATGGACTAACCAATTCAAGTAAATCTCGGATGGTACTGACAAAAGAAATCATAATATTTTATTTCCCTCCTGCCCATGTATATATATTCGTTTGTGCACGGATAGTTGTGTACCAACTGACGTTTCCAATGACCAAATGTAATTCGTTGACCAAATGCATGGTGACCGTTTCCAAACTGGTTTGACCCATGTGGAACAGTATTTGGTCAATACACGCTCACGCGTATGAAAAAAGTATATCATAAATTAGCGTATACGGTCTAATTTTTTAAATAATTGGCTTGGACAATATTAATTGAGACAATAATTATAAAGGCGGTTATAAGCATAACTGTACCAATCACCGCTGCTCCAATATAGTCATATTGTTCAATAGATTGATAAATTAAGACAGAAGTTACAACATCTCGAAATGGGATATTTGATGCAATCATAACAACTGACCCAAATTCACCTAAAGCACGAGAAAAGCTTAAGGTAAAACCGGTAAGAACAGCTGGCCAAACATTTGGTACTAAAATGCGTAAAAATGTTTCCCAAGAAGATGCACCAAGTGACCAAGCTGCTTCTTCTAAAGTGATGTCTAATTCTTGTATTACTGGTTGGAGGGTTCGAATAACAAAAGGAAATGAAACAAAAATCATTGCTAATAATACACCAATTTTTGTGAAAACAATTTCAATACCAAAAAGATGAAATACTCGTCCAAGTATTCCTTGCTTTCCATAAATTGTAATGAGGGTTAAACCAGCTACACTTGTTGGTAATGCAAATGGGACATCAACTGCGGCGTCTAAATACTTTTTTCCAATAAAATTATACCTTGTTAAAACCCATGTAATAATAAAACCAAAAATAGTATTTAAAATCGCTGCAAAAAAAGATAACCCAAATGTCAATTTATAGGCGGAAATCGCTACGGGATCGAATGCTTTTTCTAAAATATAAGACCAGTTTGATTTGCTAAGAATAAAACCTAAAGTACTTAATGGAAGTACAAGAAGAACAAAAACATAACTTGCTAAGCCAACCCTAATCGCTGTGTTTTTCCTAATAAAAAGGAATTCGATAAAGTATTTGAACCAATGAAATTTTTTTATTGCTTTAAACTTTTTAATGTCTAAAGAAAAACGTCGCCACATAAAGTTATTCTTGAGGTGTTGATTCAGTTTTGTCTAATGACTTTAAAATTACTTTTGCCTTTGCTAATGCTTTTTGTGCTTCTACTCGAGCTTGTGCTTTCCAATTAGCCCGTCGAATATTTTTACGAGACTTTGATGTACGTTTTTTAGGAACTGCCATAAAAATAATCTCCTATTGTAATAATTATGTTAACCGTTCCTACTGGCCAAATGCATTTGGCCAGTGGAAACGGTCACGAGTAAACCGATTATTGGTTTTTTTAGTTTATAGTAACTTGAAGTTAACTCTGAGAAATCCACAGAGGTCTCTGGTGTTTTATGATTAACAGTATTAAAAAGAATCATAAAGACAGATTTAGATGTAGTATAGGACAACATATGAACCATGTCAACGGTTTTTAAACAAAATATTAAAGATTAATATTAACCCTTTTGATCAAATGTTGTTCTTTTGGTCAAATGCAGTTCCACAATGTTGTAAGCAAATACTGTTCCAAAATATATTTTACTGACCACATGTATATGGTCAACAAAATGGTCAACTGTAGAAACGGTCATTTGAAAAGTTCCAAATAACCTATTTGGAACAAGATCAACTTTGAAAAAAGCCGTAACTATGTAATCCTTGTCCAAGTAAATTGACACCTAAATAACACATCCAAATAACAAAAAACCCACAAGTTGCAATTACAGCAGGTTTTTTCCCTTCCCATCCTTTAATAAAACGAGCATGTAAATAAGTGGCAAAAACTAGCCAAGTAATAAAGGCCCACGTTTCTTTTGGATCCCAACTCCAGTACGTCCCCCATGTTTCATTAGCCCAAACCGCACCAGATAAAATACCAAGTGTTAGAAAGCAAAATCCTATTCCAACTGTACGATAACTAACACTATCTAATATTTGCAATAGCTTTTGAATTTTTAAAATTGACGGGTTTGAAATTGGACTCGTATTTTCAACAGAACTAACAACTAAAGTTTTTATAGGATTTACCCTCGAAAAAAAACTTAGTATTAAATATAAAATGGATAGAATACAGCCAATGAGTAATCCCGCATAACTTAATATCATAACACTTACATGCATTAATAACCAATTAGATTGCAAAGCTGGTACAAGAGGCTGACTAGCTTGTAATTCGCTTGGTAAAAAAAAGCTGGTAAATGCGATTATACATAGTATTACTGGCATAATAAAAGCGCCTAATAAAGTGGTATTAAGTGATTTTTCAAGGTATTGATAAATAAGTAATAGAGACCAACCTAAAAATAATAACGATTCATATAAGTTACTTAATGGAAAATGTCCAGAAATCCATCCACGAAGTACTAATTCTAATGTAATAGTTGTTATTGTTGCAAAGATACCAAAATTTCCAAAGAATCCTTTGGCTTTATTTGTGGAAGGTATTATATTTAATTGATTCGGAACGACACTCTGTTCAAAAGTAATTTCAGGACTAATTGCAATAGCGCCCCAATAAAAACATGTTGTGATAAATAATAAACTGAATGTAATATTTGAAAGAATATTTTCTAATTGAATTAAAAACATATTATGTAGATTAAATTTTGTTTACTTAAAAAATGAATAGGTTTTTTATTACTAGTAGTGACCGTTTCCAATGGGCAAATGGATGGTGACCAAACCTGTTTGGTCAAGAGCCACACACTATAGTGTGGAATTACATTTGGGCAAGAGGATTCAAACGAAAAAAATTAGAAAAAGGGTTGCCATTCTAGTCAAGACTGAGTATAATACAAAAAACAAGGGCATGTAGCTCAGTGGATTAGAGCGTCTGGCTACGAACCAGAAGGTCCGGGGGTTCAAGTCCCTCCATGCCCAAATCAAACTTTTTATTCTAACATTCGTGAAAGAACTGCATTTTGTCAATTAGAACTTATCTGTTTCATTTGTGTAGACGTTACTTTCATCTGAATTTGAATCCCAGAGCTGGGTAAATTTTTTCAAAACCCGTGAACCGAGAAGCAGACTGTGTTTATCAACCTCGCCAACTTCCTGCTCGGAAAGTTTTGAATTAGACAAATTATCATTATTAACTAACCTTTGGGTTGCAAATTCAAAACCGCGCCCTGCTAAAATAACACCTACTTTTTCAGGTGATAAGGGCAAATCATTTCCCATTACAACTGGTTCCCCTTTATTTGTTGAGATAATAACACGTTTATCTTCTGGAATAACTCCTAAAAGAGGCAAACCTAGCATTTCTTGAATATCAATAACCGACATCATTTCGCCTTTTTTCACCATTTCGTTTCGAACTCGATTTACTAAAAGCTTAATATCATAAATTCCATTTGCTTCAAGAATAGCTGTTACACGATCCGCATCTCGAATTGCTGTAATATCAGGGGTTGTAACAAGAATTGCTTCACTTGCTGTTGATATTGCATTAATAAATCCAACATCAATACCTGCTGGACAATCAATTAAAATAAACTCAAATCCTAATGCATCCAGAGATTCCACGAGATTTTGCATATTATTCCGTGTTACATTATATTTTAACCCTGTTTTTGAAATGGCCATGAAAGCAAGATTTTTATATCGTTTATCACGTACCAGCGCTTGATCAAGTCTACATTCTCCATTAATCACATCCATTGCGGTATAGAGAATTCTATTTTCTAATCCTAATAATAAATCTAAATTTCGTAGTCCAATATCAGAGTCAAGAAGTGCGACTTTGTAACCAAAACGCGCTAATGATGTTCCAATATTAGCTGTTGTTGTTGTTTTTCCAACTCCACCTTTTCCTGACGTGATAACAATGATACGATTTTTCTTTTTTACATCACTATTCATTTGACTTTTTATCTATTACTCGTTTCATACCTTGGCATTAATTGCATTAAAAGGCATTTATTATTGTTAAGTTGTAGTCGGAGAAGTGTATGACATTGATATGTGACCAAAATCAGTTCTTTGACCAATTGATATTGGTCACTAAATGTATTGTGTGACCAAATGGCTTGTGACCTTTTTCACAGTTGACCAAATGCTATTCATTGACCAAATACATTGTATTGACCACATGTATGTGGTCAACAAAATGGCCAATAGAAACGGTCACATAGTTTATATGCCAAATTATCTCATTTATACTGGTTTACTCAAAAAATTATGTAAAGTAAACAAAATAAAATTTTATATATATTAAACCAATCAATTAAGTTTACTTAGCTAGGGAGCGTTATGTATTAATAACACATTATTCTTCTTGGTTCCAGTCTTGTGACCAAATATTGTTCATTGACCAAATACTGTTCCACAATACATTGTGGAAATAGTCACCCAAATATATTGTGAAAACGGTCACAAGGCAGATTCAAAAAATATCTGGAGGATAAGAGTATTATCTATTACGTAAAAGCGTATTTATAAAACTATCTTGTGGTTTATAAAAATAAATTATCATTATACTTTGATTATTTATTATAGCACGAAATAAACAAAATCGGATACTATTTTTGAAAATTTCTATATTAAAGGGTTTAAATTGTTATTCCTAATTGACTTATATTTGAAAATATGGTAATATTGATAAAAAACAATTTTTAAATTCTCGGTAGCTCAGTTGGTAGAGCGGTCGGCTGTTAACCGATTGGTCATAGGTTCAAGTCCTATCCGGGAAGAAAATCTTATTCAAAAAATTTGAGCTAATAGTCAAAAATAACTAGCCAAATGAAACTAAAACTATTTTTATATATTGTAAACCCAATTGAAATACTTGTGTTTTAGTAGGTTTTCAGTGTATACTAATTTTAAATATATACCGTGAATCTTATGTTTTAGATTATCTGAATTAAAATGTTATGCATTAATAATGCATTCCATCTCAGATAAAATATTGCCTTTTATAACAGGTTAACTACGTTTTTATGTCACATACTGTAAAAATTTATGATACATGCATTGGGTGTACTCAATGTGTAAGAGCTTGTCCAACTGACGTATTAGAAATGGTACCTTGGGATGGTTGTAAAGCAAGTCAAATTGCTTCAGCTCCACGTACTGAAGATTGTGTTGGTTGCAAACGTTGTGAATCAGCTTGTCCGACTGATTTTTTAAGCGTTCGTGTCTATCTTGGTGCTGAGACAACACGTAGTATGGGATTAGCATATTAGCTTTTTTGTTAATCTATATATTTGTGACTTTTCTCGGAAAAGTCACAAATATAAATTCTATAAAAAAAAATCATATCAATGCATCCAGTTGGATTCGAACCAACGACGTCACGATGGAAGTCGCATTATGAGTGCGATGCTCTCGGCCACTGAGCGATGGATGCCAATAATGAGATTAAAAATATAATACGGGAATTTTTATTGAAAGTCAATCAATTGACCAAATACTGTTTGTTATCGTTTTCAATAATAACAAACAGTTTAGTAACTTTAAAAACTATATAATAAGAAATCATTTTTGACATAAAAAACCATTTCTATTATACTCTTTACTAGTGCCTTTGTGACGGAATGGTAGACGTGCCAGTTTTAGGAACTGGTGTCACTGACGTGTCGGTTCGAGTCCGACCAAAGGCAACCTTAAAACTTTTAAGTATTAACTTCCAATTTTAAATGCATCGACATATAATCCTAATAAAAACCCACGTGTCATTGCATGAAGAATTTTTTTTCCAATTTTTGAGGACCTATAACTAGAACTAGAAACAGGTTCTATGGGTTTAATTTTTGTTTGACAAGCAGAATAAAAAAAAATGTTCCATAGTTCTAACAGAGCTAAGGCAATCAAACTTGTATATAAACCAAATTGTTTTGTTAAAAGTCCAAAAAGATTTCCACAACAAAAACTGATTAAAAACGCGCATAAAAAAAAAGATAAATTTTTTCTTTTAAAATTAAATTTTAAACAAAGTAATATTCGAGTTTTTTCAAATTGATATATTATATTCATAAAATGATATTTCGAAGATAAATCGATAATTTTTTCCAATGAATTTTATTAATTTATTTGTCATTGATAATGTAAACTTAGTGTAGCATACAAGTTACAAATAAACAAAAAAAATTACTGTTTAAAGACATTTATAATGACTACGGACCAAATATTGTTTCACAATGTTGTGACCGTTTTGTTGACCACATGTATGTGGTCAGTACAATGTATTTGGTCAACTGTCGAAACGGTCACCATGCATTTATTTGGCCACATAATACATTGTGGAACAAGTCCTGACAAAAGCTAAATTGCTATTCCAATAAAAAGTATTCTGCCTAAAGTTTTATTGTTTAAATAATATTATTCAATACGTATACTAATTTTATAACAAACGTGTTTTTCATTTTTGAAAATAAATGTGAAAAACCGTGTGATACTCCAGAAGCTTTTTTGAAAAGCTCTATTTATAGATAAAGGAAAGCAGATGAAACTAGCAGTATACGGAAAAGGTGGTATCGGTAAGTCAACAACAAGTTGTAATATTTCTATTGCTTTAGCACGGCGTGGAAAAAAAGTGTTACAAATTGGCTGTGATCCAAAACATGATAGTACATTTACTTTAACTGGTTTTTTAATACCGACAATTATTGATACATTACAAGCTAAAGACTATCATTATGAAGATATTTGGCCAGAAGATGTTATTTATCAAGGGTATGGCGGGGTTGATTGTGTTGAAGCTGGTGGACCTCCGGCCGGAGTTGGTTGCGGTGGATACGTTGTTGGGGAAACAGTAAAATTATTAAAAGAATTAAATGCTTTTTACGAATACGATATTGTTTTATTTGATGTACTAGGTGATGTTGTTTGCGGTGGATTTGCAGCCCCATTAAATTATGCGGAATACTGTTTAATTGTAACCGACAACGGATTTGATGCCTTATTTGCGGCTAATCGAATTTGTGCATCAGTCAGAGAAAAAGCTAGAACTCATCCTTTAAGAGTTGCTGGGCTTATTGGAAATCGGACATCAGCTCGAGATTTAATTGATGAATATGTAGCTAATTGCCCATTACCCGTTTTAGAACTTATTCCATTAATAGAAGATGTTCGTATCTCAAGAGTCCAAGGTAAAACAGTATTTGAAATGGCTGAAAAAGAGACTTCTTTATACTATTTATGTGACTATTACTTAAATATCGCAGATCAATTACTTGCAAAACCAGAAGGTGTGGTTCCACATGAGCTTGGTGATCGAGAATTATTTACTTTATTATCAGAATTTTACCTACAAAAATCAAATGGAGCAACGAAGCAAGCAAAAGAGTCAGATTTTGTTCTTATATAAAATGTGCGGTTGATTAAATAGAGTTCTTTAAGCAATAGTCCTTCCACAGTTGACCAAATAGTGTTCCAAAATATATTTTGGAAACGGTCACAACATTGTGGAACATGGTCATTAAATATATTTTGTGGCTCTTGACCAAAACTCTTTGGTCACCATGAACTTGGTCATTGGAAACGGTAGAATGAGATAAAACACCAGTCTCAAATACGAATCCATATTCAAACAATTTTTGAAAAAAGCGTAAATTAAAATGAAAACAACAACATTTGTCTGTGAAACTGGTAATTATCATACCTTTTGTCCAATTAGTTGTGTCGCGTGGTTATACCAAAAAATAGAAGATAGCTTTTTTTTAGTTATTGGCACAAAAACATGTGGTTATTTTTTACAAAATGCTCTTGGTGTAATGATTTTTGCTGAACCACGTTATGCGATGGCAGAATTGGAAGAAGGAGATATTTCTGGTAATTTAAAAGATTATTTAGAATTAAAACGATTGTGCCTACAAATTAAGCAAGATCGAAACCCAAAAGTTATTGTTTGGATTGGTACCTGTACAACAGATATTATTAAAACCGATTTAGAAGGAATTGCCCCTCGCATCGAAACGGAAATTGATATTCCTATTGTTGTTGCTCGAGCAAACGGCCTTGATCATGCTTTTACACAAGGTGAAGATACTGTACTTGCTGCAATGGTTCATCGATGTCCGGAAGAGTCAACGGAAAAAAATCCAGCAGCCCATCCGCCATTAGTTTTATTTGGCTCGGTGCCAAATACTGTTGTAACACAATTAAATTATGAATTAGAACAACAAGGAATTACTGTGACGGGTTGGCTACCGGCATCACAATATGGTGAATTACCTGCTTTAAATAAAGATGTTTTTGCATGCGGTGTTAATCCATTTTTAAGTCGTACGGCAACAACAATAACACGTCGGAGAAATTGTACGGTAATTCGAGCACCCTTTCCAATAGGTCCTGATGGCACAAGAGCTTGGGTTGAATCAATTTGTGATGTTTTTAATATTTCTCCAATTGGATTAAAAGAACGCGAAGACCAGATTTGGAAAAGCGTTGAAGATTATCTTGATATTATTCGTGGAAAATCTGTTTTCTTTATGGGAGATAACGTTTTTGAGATTGCTTTAGCACGGTTTTTAATTCGATGTGGCATGATTGTATATGAAATTGGGATTCCTTATATGGACCGACGGTTCCAATCTTCTGAACTTGATTTATTAGAAAAAACTTGTTATGAAATGGGTGTCCCTTTGCCAAAAATTGTTGAAAAACCTGATAATTATCAACAATTACAACGAATTAGAAGTCTTCATCCGGATCTCGTGATTACCGGTATGGCGCATGCTAATCCACTTGAAGCGCGTGGTATAACAACAAAATGGTCTGTTGAGTTTACTTTTACACAAATTCACGGGTTCTCAAATACACGAGAAATTTTAGAACTTGTTAGTCGACCATTGCGTCGAAATAAAGCGTTAAATGCAAGTAAGGAATGGTTTAATTTTGAGTCAAATCAAGAATTAGTTCTTTCAAATAAATAAAGTTAGTGACCAAATGCAGTTCATTGACCACATATATCTGGTCACCCAAGTTGACAATTAACAAATGTATTTATGTTGACCAAGACCAAATGGCATTCCACAATAAAACGGTCACCTGTGGCCAAATACACATTTGGCCATGGGAAACACTCGTATGTACAATTTGAATAAAATTGTACATATAAAAATATAGGATGACGCGATACAAGTCGAGGTTGACCAAATGCTGTTCTTTGACCAATATCAATTGGTGACTAAATACATTGTCCTGACCACATGTAGTATGTGGTCAACAAAACGGTCATAGTATTGATCACATTGTGGAAAAACATTTGTCCAAAAGAAGGTTATGGTGACCATTTTGTTGGTCAATTAATCTATCTAGCATTACGCTATTTTTCCAGAAGGCTCCCCTTCAAGTATCGTTGCGCCGTATCTGTTTCACTTCTTAGTTCGGGATGGAATAAGGTGGGGCCAGATACGCGTGAACACTAGATAGATGGTGACCATTGTACATTCGGGTGACCACATACATGTGGTCAATGAACAATATTTGGTCAACTGTGGGATGACTCCATACGGGTATGGAGGATGACTCGATACAAGTATCGAGGATGTTGCGACTCATTGTGTAAGAT